>VUQR01026459.1:8457-23328 GCA_015108515.1 Hemichromis elongatus | reverse complement strand
AGTTTTTCCTTTCCAGTCACCTTTTTCACTCACTGTGTTAATAGACCTCTCTGCATTGAATTGTACCTGCTACTAATCTCTGTCTCTCTTCCACAGCATGTCTTTATCCTGTTCTTTTCTTCTCTCACCCCAACCGGTCGCAGCAGATGGCCGCCCCTCCCTGAGCCTGGTTCTGCCGGAGGTTTCTTCCTGTTAAAAGGGAGTTTTTCCTTCCCATCGTCGCCAAAGTGCTTGCTCATAGGGGGTCATATGATTGTTGGGTTTTCTCTGTATGTACTAAGCGCCTTGAGGCGACTGTTGTTGTGATCTGGCGCTATATAAATAAAATTGAATTGAATTGAATTGAATTGTTCAAAGATGGCCGTTCACAGTGGACATGTATGGCTTCTTTCACTCCTCTTTCAAACCATCTGTCTTCTCTGTCCAAAATGTGAACATTGGCATCCTCAAAAGAGTGACCTTTGTCCTTTAGATGCAGATGGACGGCAGAGTCTTGTCCCGTAGAGGTGGCTCTTCTATGCTGTGCCATGCGTTTATGCAGTGGCTGTTTGGTCTCTCCAATGTAGAGGTCTAGGTATTCCTCGCTACACTGTACAGCATACACCACGTTGTTGAGTTTGTGTTTAACCAGAGATGGGCAACATATTACTGTAATCCAATAACTTTTTCAAGTAACGAGTAAAGTAAGAGATTACTATTGCGAAAAGGTAATTAAATTACTGTTACTTTCCCGTAAGCATGCTACATTATTGCGTTATTAAACCATGATTTTTTTTTCTGCAAGAGTGTCTCATGACAATGACGTAAATGAGTGCGACGTTTGTGGCAACAGCTGTGTGCAGATCAACAATGGATAATATATCGAGTGCGGACCGTGTAGCATTGAAAGCATGGAAGTACTGACCTTTCTTTGACTTTGATTCCGTTAAAAGTGACAAAAACATTAGGTCCACTGTTCACTGCCTGGGAAGAAAACTTCTTTTTACAGTGAAAAAAACCCTAAACTTCCGAGCAAGCGCCGAGTACTCTGCCACAGGAAACTCCCGGATCCCTCCACTGACATGACCGCTGCGTCACACCTGCACCAGGGCAAACCTCCGCCTGCCCCTCTCCTGCTAAACAGGTGAAAATAGAGCAACAGGACTGCTAAGTCTTGGATTTGATTTATTTTCTGCTGTGTTTTACTTGCATCTATTTGAAAGAGTGAGTGTAAACATTGAAAACTGTCTTATTTTATATGCCGGAATATTCAGAAAATAGGTTTAAATGTTAAACAAATTTCTTCCATTCAGAGAATGTTGCACATTATTTAATTTTTGCTTGATGCATAAAGTTAAAAGATTAAAACTAATTAAACAAGTTTTAAAAAGAGGCTTTTTCCATTTGATTACATTTTATATGATGATTATGCAGAAAAGGTAGAATTGGGCTGAAAGATCTATTGCTCTATTACCTATTCAGGTTGTGTGTCATGTTTTTTTAAAAGTAACTGAGTAACTAATTACTTTTTGAAAAATAAATAATCAGTAAAGTAATAGGATTACTTTTCGGGGAAGTAATCAGTAATTAGTTACTGATTACTTTTTTAAGTGTCCACATGTCTGAATTCTGCTTTTATTCTAAACTGTATAATACAAAATTGTCAATTGTCTTGTGTGCGTCAGTTGTCGACATTTACATCTTTACAACATGCATTAAATTATTTTTCAAAAAATGTAATGCCATGTTAATTTTATAGAATGCAATAGATTTAAATGTATTTCTCATTAAGATAGTTATTATGAATAATTGTTTTCAGTAATCCTCCTATGTCTGTCTGTGGATGACAGGGTGAATAACACTTATTATCATATGATTCATATCAGATTTGAATGACACTGATCTGAATGCTTACTGTCAGGTTGAAAGCTAAGTAGAAAGAAATTCCTGGTAAAGTACAATGTTCACTTGATGACTTCATTGTTCACAAAGCCAGTCAACTTGAAAGCCTCTACAGCAAAAAGCAATGCAATTTCAGCTTCTATTACAGCTACATTTTAAGAAGTCAGAGGAAAGAAGAAAAAAAAAAACAGTCTTCATTACAAGTAGTTAGCCTTGATGGGCGTCTTCAATTGACTCTTAAAAAACAGCTGTAATGCTGCCAGAAAAACACATGCTGCTATGCTCTAGCAAAAGCCCACTTAAGGAGGAGGGAAATATCTGGGCTGATTTACAAACAGAAATGAGCCCGTTTGCAGTGTGCTCCACCTAAAATTAGGCCAGAAACTCATGCATTTTTCTCAGCTGGGAATGGCTGAAGAGATGTGTTTCGGGACCATTTTAAGCAGCCACGCCACATGCGCTATTTGCTGTATTTTAGCAGCTACTTGAACTGCCTTTTGCATCACAGATGGGAAAGCTGGAGTGATCTCCCTGCTGCTGTCAAGGCCACTTTAAAGCTGGCGGAGTTTGCAGATCATCTAAAAAACAAACATTTGATGATTTGTCCTCAGAGGGACTCCTTTCAATTATTCTGGCAGCATTTGAAAAAGAAAGATGCCATGCTGTCTAGTCTCTGCCTGTGCTAAGAGATCGTTCTCTCACTGTGTTGTTACACAGCCACCATGGCGCATTTGAATTTCAAAGTTCAATCTTCCCAAAGAAAGTTTCAAGAGTGACTTTCACAAAAAAAAATAAAAAATGCTGTGAAAAGGTATCATTCACTCCGACGAATCCCAAGAGACATTGTTTGTCAGTTTAGAATAAGTCCTTTCACATATGGTACTCTGAAGCAGAAGACAAGTATTCAAAGGGATTCTCTTTGCCAGGGAAAGAGATTTCTTCCTTTCTTTAAAAATATATAAATACAATGTTCTGATAGAGCACAGTAACCTAGATCCAATACATTATATATTAATTACTGCATACAATTGTCATTTCATCCGAAATTTGCTCAATTTTAGGTTAAAAACAATTTTCACGCAGTCTAATTGGTCAGAAGGTAAAGCTGAAGAATGTTAACATTCACATACACGAACTCACGCATATCAACTTGATAATGCTAAAATGTGAGTGAGACATGTTTAGAAATTTTCATAAAGTTTTTGCGGGTATTTGGCTTAAAGCTTGACTCCGTTTTTAATCTCGTTCAATGTTTATAAAACTGATCAACAGGATCAAACCTATTTTAATTACAATTTTCAAATCAATTTTATTTATATAGCGCCAAACGTTTTTGCATTGTAAGGTTTAAATGCTACAATAATAAAGCGAAAACAGAAAGAACCCCAACAATCAGATGACCCTCTATGACAAGCACTTTGATGATAGTGGGGAGGAAAAACTCCCTTTTAACCTCCAGCAGAACCAAGCTCAGGAAGGGTCAGCCATGCGCCGTGACCAATTTGGGTTGAGGGGAAGAAGACGGGACAAAGACAAACTATGGAAGACAGCCAGAGAAGAAGAATAACTAAGGATTAAATGAGTGGTGGTGTACAAACACATCCACAACTGTGATATTCAGCTGTAATGGCAACATGACAACTTCAGCTTATTAGCTAACAGTATAGTATTTACAAACCAAGCAATACTGATGTAGTTTTATGTTTTTCAGTGTGCTACAGCTAAGTTACAGCTGCCTAAGTTAAAACAAAGGTAGATTATACAGAAACAGAAAGGAAATATTAACCAGATTTTTCTCCTCTCCTTTCTTTAAAATCTATATACGGATTGTAGTTAAGCCCAAGTCATGCCCTGAGAACATTAAAGGCTTTGTGCATGTCATACAGCTCAGGAAAGGGCTGACAGACCTCACCGACAAGGAGCGACATTTCCCATAATTGGGAAAACAGCCCTGCATCCCCTGACCATGAAGCCACATTGATTTTCTATTTATTCATCCCTCTGTTCCTGCGATTCAGTAGTGCAGCCACTGCAGAGGAGAAGCGGCTCCCAGAATGTCTCACCTCCTCTGGGAGCAGCTGCACTTGGAGGAAGAGATGCTCCTGATGTAAACAGCAGGTTGGTGTGGATGCGTGTTTGTTAGTGTGTGCTTGGATGTATGCGCCCTGGCTTCATCTGTCTTGCTCTTCATGTTAAGGGCAATGACTCATGCTACAGCTAAGGCCAAGAGACAAACATGGCACAAGCTGGAGACCACCTGCTGGGCTGGAGAGCAGGGCAAAGGGAAGTGGCTCCATCTGACATCCATCTCGACTCTGATTCATTATCGTCTTTATATGAGCAAAAGGTTGCCGTCTGTAGATTCGGTGGAAATAGCGTGTGATGCATTTGTCCGCCTACTATCCCCCAAGGCTCAGCAAACCTTCCCTCCCTCGCTGCCAGCTCTAAGCACTGTTATTTAGAGTGATGCATTTCCCTCTGCCTTCTTGCTGGAGTGGACTCTTCATCACCTACACAAACTCACACACACCAACAGTGGCATGCACAGCGTGGAGACACACATGATGGCTAACGCAAACAGACACACTAACACACCAGTGCCACTAGTGTCTAGCGCAGGAATTGGAGCGCACATGTCAAAGTGTCCAGGGGCAGCAGATCCTCTCCTATGCAGCACAACTTTATTTGAAACAGCTTCTTACTTTGCTAAAGCAAAAGACAAAGTCCACCCGCTGACGCTCTCTGACTGTGCACATACTGAGGGCCAAAGCTTCTAAGTTCAGGTTTTTCTGAAGAAACAGACATATGATTTTGTTGCAGTGCGGAAGAGTTTAGTGGTTGTGTAAACTGAAGAGATCTGAGGTCTCATATTTTTCTGATGCATATGTACAAGACTTATTGTACCGTAGATTTAGAACTAATAATAATCATGTTGGTTAACTCAGTAACTCACACTTCAGCCCAAAAGATTAATGCAGCATAGTTCCTTTTATATCTCATCGATGTGGAAGACCAACATTCAATTTGGTCAGAAATAACACATTTTGTCATATTTTAACCAGAAGGTGTTTAAAACATATTTTTCAATGAATGTAAATGAATAAATAATCTGCATCTTAAGTTGCAAATATACTGACATAAATATTTTATTCCACTAAAATATATTCACTTTCTGTACAACATGAATCTGCAAGCCAAAAATGCTTTCCCATTTTCTCATTTTCAGCATTTTTCAAGGTTACGTCTGACAGCATGTGATTGAGTTTAAGGAAAGATGAAGGTCTGGTCTAACACAGTGACGGTCTGCGATCACTTGAAACATTGTGTCCAGGTTTAGCCAAACTCCAGATTTTTTCTTAACACCAAAGAGCTTCGAGGAGTCAGCCAGGAGTCTGGATGCAAACGGTGGTTTCTGGTGGTAGTGCCGAGGTTTTTGTGCACCCAACTGTGTACTTCAGATTCCTAATGAAGTTCATAAACATTTATTTATGAAAAGCTATTCAGCTACCAGTCTTCTAAACATTACAAATACACAACAACATAGTCCAAAATATGATACAGACTTGCATTAATATAATGATTGAAAAAATGTCACCGCTGGAATATACTTAAATACATATATTCAATAGCGGGACATTGAAGATGTTTTTTTTTTACTTCAGTATTTCCAGTGCAACAAACTTTATACTTCTACACTGCTGCAGTGGGAAGGAAAATTAGATCTTTTACAGATTATAATTTTTACAACCTTTCCGTGCAGATGATGAATGGCATTTTTCTTCACAGTGAGTGATTTTGAATTTTACTTTTTTTTTTCTTTTTTTTGATGAAGCACAGTTTATGGGTTGAGAAGACTGTCCTATATCTTGAGTTAAGTGCACTATTTGAAGGCCATGCTTGGAATCACCAGAAAATACCTTCACCAACTTTAAATTTAGGATAGCTTTTCATAGCTCATCAATATTTTCCCTACTGGTTTTATTCAATAGCGACATTAACATATGTCATCTTGCAGAATATGATGCATTGGTGTATACTAGGGGTGTCAAACATAAGGCCCAGGGGGGCAGAATCGGGCCAACAAAGACAATGCGAAGGAATGCATAGATTTTTAACTGTATTGTTATGCATTTATTCTATTACTAAGGCTACACCTGCATTCCCATTCATACTACAGTAGTTAAACAATTAAAAGACAGAAAAGTTACAGCTTTTCCACTAGTTCTTATAATATAGTGGGTCTATAGTTACAAATCAATCAATCCATTAATCCACTCCTCCTTTTCAGAGTTGCGAGGGCCACTGGAGCCTATTCCAGCCGTCTTAGGGCTAGAGGCTGGGTACACCCTGGACAGGGCACCAGTCTGTCGGGGGGCTAACACATAGACAAAGACAACCATTAGCACTCACACTCACACCTATGGGCAATTTAGTGCTTCCAATTAACCCTATTCCCACTAAGTGTATGTCTTTGGACTGTCGGAGGAAGTCAGAGTACCAGAGGATATCCCACACAGGGAGAACATGTAAACTCCACACAGAAAGACCCCGACCTGATGATGGAATTAAACTCAGGACCTTCTTGCTGTGAAACCACAGTGCTAACCACCAAATAACTAGTTTTTTTTTTTTATGAATACAGGACTGTCTTGGCAATAAACTATCAGAACTTTTTTCTGTCTTTCTTTTTACATACTTCTCATGTAAATGAACTGAGACCTACTGTTAAAATTCCACTTCTTTTACATCTATTAAAATGTCTGAGGATAAAATGTTTAGTAAAATGTCTACACTGTCAGAAAGGGCAGGTCTGTAGTCTGGTGGACTTGAGATCAAAGTGGACTGTATTTGTCCCACATTGTAAAATGAGACTGAGCTATCCTTCAAGTACAATCTTACATAGTCTAGTAATATGCAACATACATATTAAACACAACACAATTATGGAAAAATGATTGTTAGCTTACATATCATTTTTACATACAGGTAAGTTTTTCAGTGCAGTCCCTTTTATTATCACTATTTTTACACTAAGTTCACTGTTAGCGTTTCTTCAGATAATCCAAAGGAGACATCCATCTGGTTACAAATAAACAGTCACTTTCATTTGAAAAAAAATCTACCTAATAAAGAAAAAAGCGAGTGAGACGAAACACAGAAGTGCATCTCGTTCGCCTTTCTCTCCTAGTTTGGATTCTAGCAACGAGTGGTGAACAAGACAGAGGTATAAAAGGAAATACAGAGTTATAAAACGCAGCGACAAATAACTGCGTAACAAAACACAGGTACATTTAATTAAGGTTGGGAAAGCAATCCTAAAGACTTTTTTAAAAGAGACACATAAAGCAAAGAAAGAGTTTTTTTTTTTAAAGGTATATCGAGGAAAAAAATACTACAAAAAGTGTAGACATAAAAGAAAATATAACATCTCATGTTAGTGTCTTCCTCAGCCTTTGAGCCTCACTGAGAGCTCGTATCGTTCTCAGTTGTTCTTTATCTCTTGATAGAAATAGACAGTCACACAAAGACCTGAGATGTGAGTTAAGTTTGGATCTCAGCTTGAACGTCTGGAAAATGAATGTCTTTGCTTAAGGATAGACTTCTTCGGATTTCTCCTCTGTTTTGGTTGAAGTTCTTCAGCTTTTCTAAGCCATATGGACCCATCTGCATTTCAGGGTCTGGCAGTCAGCGAGACACTCTGAGGAGCCTCCTTTAATGTTTCAGCATGTAACAGCCTGGCTCTATAATTTCTCATCCAGTGTGGCGGAGGGAGCTAAAGTGCTAAATTGCCGTCCCGGAGATACTCAGGGATATCTAAAAAAAGTAACCCCCTAATATGTTCTTGTGCAGGACTGCGCAACCTGGTGCATATTTAATCCCTAGTTAATCAGTGCAGGCAGTTGTGCATGTAAGCAGATTAGTCTGACCCTTATTCATCCATAACAGGGCAGATCAATGTCCGTCCAGTTTGCTGGAGGAGATCACTGACGTGTGACTGGCTATACCTGGCCCTTTCATTACCAATAAGATTTTTATAAAAAAATATAATTTTGATTCTAGTCTGCTATTATCTGCTTAATCCTTACCTATGCCTTTAACCTTGCATGTTTGTCAGATTCTTTTGGAAATATTATCACTGTCTGGAAAGCACCCTGTAGCACTTAGAGAATGACCAAATAAAAAGTGTTGCCCTCGTCTTGTTTTTACCCCCCTCCCCCTAAAATTTATAGACTGCTTTTTTCTGTATAAAAAGATCTGTAAAGGTCTTCCCTATCTGGGAACTTAAGATTCTAACAGAATGAATATATAGTATGCAGAAATTATAGATGGTGCAGTATGTGAGCACTTGTAGGAAGAATGTAACTTTCATAAAGTTTCACACTGCTAGAGAGAATATGAACTTCGAATTTTTGAAACCCCAGAGAAGACTCCTCAGTCGCTGCACCTCTGGGAAAAGATTGTGAACTGAGGAAAGAGATGGAAACTGCTTTTTTTTAAAAAGTTAAATTGGGGTTAAACTAAAATGCTACAAAGGCTCTAAGGTGTTAAGGACATATTCATTTCCTCATAAAAAATGCTTTCCATATGTCAGTGTTTGCTACAATTGCAGACCTCAGTAGAGTAAGCAAAATATGTTCATGGATAACAATGGTTCGACTGTACAATATGATGGCCTACAGTTCACAGATCATGACGATGGAAACACCAGCAATCTGTAGCCCTTCTCACACTCTACACAGTAACATTTTTTACTGGGTGTAACTTACTGAGCTACAATTCCTGGATCATAGATTTACAAGCAATTTTAATCCTTTTTCAGATCGATACCTTGCAACTGTTGCTGCTGTCATTGACTTCTGAGACTCATCTTCTCCGTCACATTTCATTTTCCGTTAAAGCAGTTTTTTAAAACTGTGCTTTGAACTGTATATGGAATGTTGAATTAGAAAGGGAGTATTAGCCCAAATATTTGAGTTCTTTTGTTTGTCACAGAGCTCAAGAAGAGGACTAATATACGGAAACCGTAGAAGTTTCTTTATTCTGCCACCTTGCCTTTTTGTTGCCAAAAACAGATCTCTTTTCTATTTTCAGATGTTTTGTTTTGTTTCATTTTATAAAGTGAAACAGACCAACAAACTCAAATAAAAAAAAAAAATTAAGAAAACAACCTGGTGTGGTATGAGCTACACTTCAGAGATTACCAGCAGAGGAGGATGAGGCGCAAAATGCAGGAATATGATTAAAACCAAAGCAAGTAGCTGGGGTCAGAAGTCGTTTCACTTGCTAACTGAATATTCATCAATTTCACCCTTAAACCGTGCAGTGATTAATTGAACCTCCAGTGTGATTAAAATATGAATGAGTTCCTTTCAAAGCCTAAACTCTCAGGGGTGGCACATCCAAACTGAGCGGCTCATGTTTAATGCATGAACCACTTATTGGTTTATCTTGGTGAGACCACTTACTCCTGCCAGGTAGTTTCTTTCCTCACTGTTCACCTCCACGAGCATAAATCACCAAGAGTTGTTTGTTCGTGGCCTCGCTGTTTACCCCAGTCAGGTGTCTTTAGAGGCAAAACATATAAAAGTCAGTGCTGCTAATGAAAGAGAAGAAAAAAAATGTGCAGAGCGTGCCATTTTTGGGAGCGCACAGAAGCTCCTTCATTGCCCTGGGCGTTGTGTCTCGGCCCAGTTGTGCAGCCAACCAACCTGTGGTTCTGTCCCACTTTCTGCCCTCATCCGTCACACTGAAAGTGTTACAGACTCTGATTCATTTCCCATGAATCCCATTTATTCCTCCCAGGCCGCTGTGTCATCATTGCAGACTTACCTGCTCTATCGTGCTGGAAGCAGGCGGGCTGCATTTGAATATTTCATTATAGCATGATAATACCTTAAATATGCCACAGGATATGATTTATACAGGTCACAGAAGATGTTCACACATTTCCGTGCCTGGGTGTAATTGCCACAGGTAGCGATCAGTGACCTGACATGTGAATGTAGTTTTTTTATGATGAATTATCAACTGTTAGAAAAGGGTTTGTTCCCTGAGAACAGTATATCTTTTGTTATTGTCGCAGACAGCAACACATGCGTATAAACCTGTAGCATTTAAATTCAGTGTGAAGAAAAGAAACGGGCTCTGTGTTAATTTCTCTTCAAAATGATTAGTGGATTGGGGGGGTTAATTTGACCCTTGAGGAGCCACACTTAGACAGAGACTCCCCGAGAGCCCCAGAAGAAGTCATCCATAAACCACACATCACCCAGTGGTTAGCCAGCCGGTCCCCTTGCTCCACACTTCAGCTGCAGTCTGCTGTGGAAAGAAATTGAGCCAAACGTAATTCAATTCACAATATTCCCTAAAGAGCAAGAAAGAAAGGAAAAGATGACAAATAAGATGATAATGAAAAAATCCAATTAAATCCTGACATTGTTGTTTAAAAACAAGTTGTCCTTGTTGAGGACACAGCTTCACACAAACACATAGTATGATTACATGTTTCTCACACTTGATAGAAAAAAAAAAGATTTTTCAAACCTATTTCCTGAAAATAATGGGATGCTGTGTAAAACGCAGATTAAAAGAGAATGCAGTGATTTGCAAAGCTCATGTTCACGTCCATTTTTTTCACAATAGAACAAAGAAAATACAACAAATGTATTAGAAAAATATTAGTTCATTTTTAATTTGATGGCAGCAAAAATATAAAAAGTTGGGACATGGGCAACAAAATGCTGGAAAAGAAAAAGACCTGGAGGAGCATTTGGCAGCTGCTTAAATCACCTGACAACAGGTCAGTAACATGATTGGGTGAAAAAAGAGAAACAGAGCTTCTCAGAAGAAAAAAATGATACCAATCTCCAGAAAACTGTATATACAAGCTGTGCAGCTTGCACATCTGGATAGGCACCATCGTCGGTGAGCCTATGTGAACTGCAGCTTCCTGTTTCCTGTTCTTAGCTTACAGGCGTGACCCGTCCTGACCTTCTACCACGACAGCCCAATTCCTTCAAGGTTCAACGCTGTACATTCAAAGATTGTTTTTTTGAGTTACTGTTGTCTTCACTAAAAGCAGTCATGCCATTATCTGACCTCTGCCTTCAACAAGGCATTTTCACCCAGAGAGCTGTCTCTCTTTTGGACCATTCTCTGCAAACCCTAGAGATGTGGGATGTTGGAATATCCCAGGAAGCAGTTTCTGAAGCAGACTAGCACCTTCAATCGTGCCATGTTAGAAGTCAACTAAATCTCCTTTCTTCCGCATTCTGATGCTCTGCTTGAACTTCAGTAGGTTGACTTGACCATGTCTATATGTCTAAAAATACCAAGTTACCACCACTACCATAGGCCGAGGTGAATGGGCAACCTCCCGTTATGTTCTCATCTCCTTACTGTGTCTAATACTGTTGTTTCTAATTTATTTTGTGTTTTTTCTCTTAGTTTTTTTGTTTTGTTTTTTCCACACTATTTCTGCCCTTGTGCCCGTTCTCTGTACATGTACATATGGACTATATGGGCCATGCCTCTTAATCACTGAATTCAGTCCCAGTGTCCCATTGCAAAACTCAAGCACCGAGCTATGCAGTCTGCAGATTAGCTATTAGATCTGAACCATATTTAATGTCCTGTTTTACTTGGCTTGATCAGGAACACCCTCAAATGACGGCTGATGGCTGGATTTTTGTTTTGTAAGAACTAAACCTGAAACACTTTTGTAACTGAAGCTTAGTCTAGCCAAAATCTTTTGCTTGATTATTAAACTTTTTTTTTTCTTTCCCCCAGCTGAATTATAAAATGATTCAAAGGAAGAATTCCCCATTGATTTCCTGTTGGAAGCATTCTGAGACATGTTTTGTTTATCGCTATTCTGCAAATCAGTGGAGCACAGCAGGAAGAGAGCAATTACAAATGCAAATTCCCAATAAGGGCCTGGAAGGTATGTTGAAAGGTCCTCCAAAGGATATAATTACAGCCTGACTTGATTACATATAAAAAAAAACAGATATTGCTGAATTATTGAAGCAAACAAAAACACCCTCCAAGCCTGTGAGAAGCAAGAACTTGTCAGTATAAGATTTTTTTAGTCTACCATAAACTTAAGGATTGACTTAATGATTAGATGCAAATCCTATCTTGATTGTTTGCCTAATGCATTTTTGGTTATTTTTCTCTAAACGCTTCATGTTCCTCGTCAAAAATGCATCTCCACTATAGGAAAATCATATCTTTTTGCTCCGCTAAATGAAGCTAGAACTGAGTTTTTATGAGGCCATCAAGCCACATTATACTTTTTTTTATTACCCTAACATTAGCTGAGATTAATGTGAAGTGGAGTCGTTGATTAAACTTCTCTCCAACTGGTCAGGTGTCACCAGCAACCTCTTCACTGTTCTCTTCAGTGACTGAACTGAGACGAGCGAGGCTAGAGCTGAATGTATTTAGCATCAAACACCACGAGAAACCTCGTTAACCCAAACCTTTGGGTTGGGGGCGTCTTTGTCATACATTAGCTTTAAATGTCTAAAATGATTAATAGCGTATACACCCACTTCATGATTTGACATTAGTGAAAAGGGCAGGGCAGCCTGTATCTGCAGCTGTTTTCTAAAGAATTTATTTTTTCCCACTGTTTTCAATTAGATTGGTTTAGATTTTTTATACAAATGAAATTGTTCGTAAATATATTCTTCACTGTAAATACACACAAATTCATAATTTTAAGTAAAAGGCCGCTTAAAAAGGTTTATTCATTCAAATAATCAATAATAGAGGAAAAGGTTTGTGTTATAACAGTCAAGTAAATTTTATTTGACCAGATTCCTTTAAATTTAGCATACATAAGCTACATACACACAAAATTACATGCAAGATTTACACATAGTTAAATTTTAAGATAAGATGTTTCTGTCAATTTCTGGATGTTTTCACAGGCCTACCTGTCCAGGCACAGGGCTGGATAAAGAGAGGGAGGTGTTGGTGGGCAGGCTGAGTTCAGAGACAGAGAGAAGGCAACTGAGCAGAAAGTGGGCAGGCAGGTGGATTCCAGGTAAGTCATTTTTTTCAAAGAGGAGTGTCAACCAGTACGATGAGGCAGTGCTGATCCGTTTGTGACTGTTTAGTTCTAGAGACGGTAACAGGGGAGTTTCTACAAATGGGAGAGGCAGAAATTCGAGAGGGTTACTAGGAAGAAGACAGCACATGGGAATAGCTTTGGGAACATCAGCAGCTTTAGTGACAAAACGTTGCCCAACTGATGTAGAGACAACGATCTGACTGAGAATCACCGTCACAGCCGAGCCTTAAGTACCCCAGCAGGCGCAGTTCTCCACCTGAGAGCGGGGGGCAAGAGTGAGGGAGGAAATAACCCGAGTTAAGAAGCTTGGCTTGCCCCGGATCCCAACAGAAACTATTGAAAAAGAGTCTTTAAGAACCATCAAATCACTTTTATCATTGCTCTGCTGATTTGTCTCACAAAATGCCAAGAAAATAAATACAGAAATAAAATATAAAGGAAATGAGGAGAGGAAGTTTGGTCAGAGAAAAAAAAAATTCTAATGACCTTTTAGCTATATTGCACAACTTTAATTGCTGCATTTCAGTTGTGCTTAACAACAGGAGATGTCCAGTGTATGAACACAGACATGGAGAGGATTAATCTCCCTGACCCGTTTGGAGCAGTTTATGTGTGACTTAAGAAGTCAGTGTGACCTTTGGTGTAATGCTATGAATGCCGATAATGATTCTCTGCAGGGAGCCTCGTGTGTAAATTAGGGCTGCTTTTCAGTTTGTTATGGAGCATAATCAAGATTGTGCTCTGGCACCTCTGGATGGAAATTAGCATGGCTGAGGCGGTGAACTGTGAAGGGCTGGGGCATCTCGAGGACAGGTGTTGCTCATACAGATAAGCTAACTCACTGATACACTTCCCATGTGCGCAGACACACTTATTCATTTTGAGACACATGCACTTGACCTACAGCGATGTTGTTCATCCAAGGTCTCGCTTCCTTTGAGATAAAGAATTCGAAATGTCGAGGGAGTCCAGTGACGTTTAAAACAGCAAGTACTTTTTAAACAGGTTACAGCAAGTGTTGAGATGTTGATCCAAATACTAAGATCCTTTAGGTTGAAACCTGTAGATTACCACCTTCTCTAGCAACGAGTAGGCATTAGTAAAGTTAGTGGGACAATCGTGTCTCACAAGATGTTTTTCTGCACAAAAAAACCTGTATTTACATAAAAAATAAATTTGCAGCTTCATGTGGCTGACTCTTTTCTCAGGGATCCATAAGTAAAGTTATTCCTGCAGGTTGTCAGGCTAGTTTTTTTTTGTTTCTATCAGACCTTCTAGATATACCTTATTCACAGGAGATAAGTACGTGGCAATTAGACGCCAGCATCCGTCACTGTGCCAGTGTTTCATCTGCCCCTCTCTCAGCTTATAATTAAACTTCTTTTTTTGTCCACCATACTGCCATTTAAATGCTTTAAGAGAACAGACACACCTCCATGAAATGTTGTTTTATGTTGCTGTAAGAAAAATGTCTCATAATTACAAACATATATGTAAAAGCCTCTGCATCGAAATGGCTACGTAAATTGAGAGTTTGTATAATGATAGTAGTAGTAGTAGAAGTGTGAATGTGAGGATGGCGACGCTAGATAAAAGCAAACATGCTCGACACACTTTTAAAAGGGGGAATGAGGCTTGGATGTAAGACAGAGAGAATGATGCACACATCTCTTCCTTCTTATCAGCTGCCACCCTCCTTGATCTGGCAAAGCCATGGCGAGGATCAAATGTGCTCACGAGCTGCCCTCTTTTCATTACCCATCATGTCAGCGTATGTCTCAGCCTCTGACACCTGCACACCAAGCCCTCTAAGCCTCTGTTTCTACACTGCACCTATTTTCACCTTCCCTACTGCCAACTTCAACCCCCCCCCCCCCCCCCCCCCCCCACCCCCCCCCCTACCCCTCCCC
>VUQR01026438.1:0-10599 GCA_015108515.1 Hemichromis elongatus | reverse complement strand
CTGACTTTAATGATCCATCAAATCATCACATTCTCTGTACGATTAAGGTCGACTATTGAACGTCTTTTGGCTATTGTAAAGGCTTTAAAACTAACGCTGAGTGCAAACATCACTAATGTCACATGACTCTGCTGACATGTGGCCAACAGTCATGTTTTAATGTTCTTCATTATTAAACATTTGCACATAAATAAGTGACGTAATATTCAGCACTTACTTTTAACAGTTTACTCTTCGGCCGCTCCTCTTCAGCCGTCTGCCGTTTTTTCAACAAAATTATCCACACCCACCTCCACGCTATGAATTCTGGGATAGGTTGGGCCACGAAGGATACACCTGACCCATCCTTAAAATTCAGGAAAATTAAGGACGCATTTAAGGCTGCATTTTTAAGCAGCCTTTGAAATGGGACAGCCTTCGTCACATCGCTGTGATGTAATCGGCCTTAAAATGCGGCCTTTGAGGCTGCAGAACCTGAATTGGGACACAGCCAGTGTTTTCTGTATTTTAGTTTTATTTGTTGATGTTTATATTTTACTCCATGTTTCCTGTTTTATTTTGAAAGAATCTGGTGTGTTTTTGTCATTGTGTTTAGTTTCACTTCCCTCTGACATCATTATGTTTGATTTCAGTCAGCTGCTTCCCCGTGTGTTCCCCCTCCCCCCGATCACCACCTGTGTATTTAAGTTTCGTTGTCAGTGCTTCTGTTATTCTCTCCACAGTAATCATACTCGTCATAGTGCTCACAGTTTCATGTTTGCTGCTGTTTTCAGCCAAAATAAAGGCTGCTTGTTTTTTTTAATAAAACCTGCAACTCCTCTGTCAGCATCTGCTTTTGGTCCTGTTTGAATAAACACCGCCGTGATGCTCTTCCTGTCCTAAGAATCACCGATGCCTCATTTCCTTAAGTCACCTGATCATCTGACATCTTCAAGGAGAGCAAATATGAACCAGTGCAAACAGACGCCACTACAGACTAGTACTAGCAAACTACCTGAGGCATCCAAATAACACCAACCATAGCTTTGAAATTTCAGGCACTCGTAGCATTATGGAAAACTCAACACGATACACCAATAAATAACTATTAAAAAGGTCTGAAGGGATCCGCCTCACCTGGATATTCATGGCAGTCGTATTTCTAGCAGACTGGACTGAAGTGGCATCTGTGGGGTTTGTTTACATCTGGGAGTAAAATGGATCATAATACAAACGTGTAAGTGTACATGGGACACGATTAGGTTGGAATGCAGTCATATCACTGTGTTTCCCACACACGTGTGTGTTTTTGAGAAAACTGGTTGGCAGCAAATCTTCACTCACTGACTCATTTTGTTCTGACATGTTCACCCACTGGTTAGCATCAAGGCCTGATATACTACTCACAGACACCCAACAGGTCATGATGTCACGTGCCAGCCATGCCTGAGACCCCAAGAGTTAAAGGTAGCAGGTGGTCAGGCTGACGTCCCAGTCAGACCTAAGCCAGGCCTCAGACATTTCTGAATGGTGTCACGTGGTCGATCAAAATCTTATGGTACTTTTGTGACTTTAAGGAAGACCGAAACATTCATAAATTAAAACAAACTCACCATCAACTCACTTAAAAGACAAAAGAAAAATTATAAACAAAAAAATAAAGTAAACTTCCAGTAAGTCATAGAAAAAAGGAGAAATAATTGGTTGTCAAAATAAAAATGGCTCAGGCAAGATTAACAGGAAACAGTGGAGTAATTAAGACTAACAAGCAAGGAGCTAAAATGGAATCGAACCAAAACAATAGCACAACACAATGGAGAGAGCTGTGAAAAGCACACAGTGCAGCGACAGGAAATAAAATTGGCTTCAGGCACTCAGACTCCAGCCAGCGACACGAAGGTGGAGGAAACAACTGAAAAGTCCCACACAGTAATCATTTCTGTGCTTTACACTTACAGGGCAACGCAGTAGCAGCTGGTTTAACGTGACTGCTGTTCTCTGCTGCGTCCGCTTCATGTGTAAAATCTGAAAATGTGACGTGTATCACATAAACAGTCGAAACCACATCAAAAATAGAAAAAAAACAAACATCCCCTTACATAATCCCTTCTATGAGTCATCTGTTTCCTTTTAAAAATAAAATACTTCTGTTCAATCCAAAGATCAGAAAAGCAAACAAACGAGAAGAGCTGGAAAATGTCCAGTTTCTCCAGAAGCACGTAAACGCATCGCGCACGTGGAGGAAATTGGCACGTGACGTAGGACGCCCGAAGATAGCGCGGTATGGTGGAGTTTAAATATGGCGAGCGCGGCCCAGCTTTGAGCAGGAGACTGAGCCCAACGGGTGAGTGGGCCCGGGCCCCGCCCCGCCCCTCTGGGTGAACAGGTGTTTGAGCGAGCATAATTACCTGCACTGGGGAAGACCTCATCCTTGAACTTGGCACTCTTTTGCTAAAATGTTAAGTTGATTAATTTACAAATGAATGCTTTGTTGAAACTCGGTCACCCTGAGAGCCTCATTAGGTTCTACTGTGTAATTTTTAGAAGGCACGGTGCTTTTGAGATGGAGGCTCTGGGCCCAGTTTAGAGAGCGCAAACTGGTTGGCAGAGGGCTGAGCACACGGCGCAGAAAGGCCAAACAAATGTATGCTAGCATAGCAAGCTGTTCCTGTGCTTTAAACACCAACTAAAAGAAGAGAAATAGATTTTAATTTTACTTTATTTTTTCTTCCTCCAGGCCAGACTTTAAGCAGCAGATCTACAAGTAGTGAGTGCCTTTTTCTTCTTTCTTCTTCTGGTTTTGCATGGCCGCCGCGCCATGACTGCTTCCTGTCGGCCGCCGCGCCATGACTGCTTCCTGTCGGCCGCCGCGCCATGACTGCTTCCTGTCGGCCAATCTTTTCATTCCTTTTTTTCTCCCGCCTTTCTTCCTTCCAATGTGGCCGCTGTGTCATGATTGTATAGGTGACTCTGTTGTGCATTAATTCATTTTATTTTAGAGGAAGACAGCCTACAAAAGGTAAGCTCACCTTTTTAAAGATTCTTATGACTTAGTCCTGTGATTTCTTGCGAACACGTTTTCCCCCCGTCTTTCCAGGAAAGTTGGGTTGAGGTCTTGTCACCAAAATTTGTATATTTCTGGAAAAAAACAAACACATTGAAAATTGTAATTTTAAATGACGCGTAGGCTTTGAGTGATTGGCTGACTCTGAATTATATTTGTATAAATATATAAATGTACAGCCTTCCAACTTTCATGAAAATACTAAATATATATCTCTAAAGTGCATCAGTGTTCACGACTAAACGCTTGCTTGCATCCGTCGGTTGAGTTTTCGAACCTGTTTGGATTAATTGCGGTGCCATTTCTGCACTTCCTGCTTGACGTGGTAGTCCATTTGTCCCGTATTTGACGTTCATCCAGCTTCATATTTTTATATATATATATATTTATATATTTGGAGCCAAAGCATTTAATCTTCTTTATGTCAAATAGAGGTAAGTGCTGTTTTATTCTTTAGATGTGGGTTTGGTTGTGTGGCTGCTGTGCCAGTCTAACGTCTTCCCCCTACAGCTGACCATCCTCTGTTGGAGAAGATATTATTCCAGATCTACAAAAAAGTAAGTGCTGTCTCTAGTTTTTCTTTGCTGTGCTGGATTTGTTTTTGGCCGCCGTGCCTCGTCTCTGCTGCCCTGCTGATCTTTCTCTCCATCACAGCCGCCCCACTTCGACTTTTGCGCGCTCTCTTGATGCCGCTCCGTTTTGTGCTCCCGCTCAGATATCTGGACCATTTTGTTTCTTCTGTGTGTATGAATATCTCCATGTTCTCATGTGAACAGCCTTCACTGTGGCTGCCGTGCCCCAATGAAAGCTGAGCAAAATGTAGCATCTGACCCTCTGTCCTCAGTTCCTATCTGTCTACATCTGGTTTCATCTATTCTCTGCTGTTGGTGCTGTAAAGATGCAGTGTATGCTTGCGTGTGTGCTGGGCCTGGTTGCAGCTGGTCTGCATGTAGACCAGGAATCTGGAGTGGTTGTGGGCTGTGTGGCAGATCAGATGGGTTTTCTGTTTTGTTTGATGGAGTTGTGTTAATGACGTATCAGATTCATTGTTTGAGTTTTCTGTCGTCTGGCTTGTTTGCCTTCTTTGTGACATGGCCGCTGTGCCACTTCTCCTCTTTGGCTTGAACCAGTTTAGCTGAGTCAAAAGGATGTTTGTTTTTTTTTAAAAAAAAAAGAAAAAAAAAAGTTCTCTCTTCTGTATCTTCTGGGTCCATCTTCCTGGGGCTCAAACCCGATCCTGAGCTTATAAAACAAAATGCAGAACAGGCCTCCACGTCTGTATTGGAGTTTAAGGACTGGCTACAATGTGGGATGTGTGGTGTTTGAACCTGTTGTTCTTTGTGGTTGTCAGGAATAGAAATGTTTCCTGAGTTTGACTTGGTGATGTTTGAGGAAAACCTGTCCTGATCTGCTACATATGAACAGTAATGGTGATGATGATAATAATAATAATAATAATAATAATAATAATAATAATAATACAATGTTATCACTATTATTATATTATAATGATAAAATCTATTTTAAGTTGGTGAATATTCAAGATCAATTTGCAAGGATGATCATTTTAAACATGGCCTGTCAGTTGAAGCAGGAAAACTTTTAATCTATTAATTTGTTTTACTTTTATTATAATGGTAAACATTTTCTTCCATATAATTAAATTTTATTTATATAGCGCCAGTCGCCTCAAGGTGCTTTATATTGTACAATAATAGAGGGTCACATGATTGTTGGGTTTTTCCCAAGCACTGTGGCGACAGTGGGAGGGGAAAAACTCCCTTTTAACAGGAAGAAACCTCCGGCAGAACCAGGCTCAGGGAGGGGCGGGGCCATCTGCTGGTTGGGGTGATATAATTGATCTGGGCTCATGTTCCAACTTTGTAGAAAGAATTTCTCTCTGGATTGCTTTCAGTTTTGATCAAAGTTATCACAGTATCACACAGTCAAACTTCAAGGATATTCATTTGTTTGTTTTGGCAGCCTAAATAATTGTGAATCTATTTCACCTGCTTTGGTGCAAATGAAGGTGACAGTTGGTGCACCTGAGTGGCGATAACATCCAAAAATGTGAGTAACATAGTCTTAAACTGAGCAGGTGATGGTTGCAGTTTATTTCTCATTGCTTTTGCCTAGTGTCCTTGTCACAAATGGGCTGAGTCAACCTCTGCTTATTCTCCTGATGAGACGGTGGATGTGTCCTGGGGATCTCTTCCCAGACCTGTATCTGGACATCGGTGAGCTGGCAGTATGTAGCTCTAATATCCCACAGATTCTCTGGATTTGGGTCCAGATAACGTGAGGGCCAGCCAGTGGGCTCAATGTCTCTGTCATCCTGAGACTGCAAGCATTATCCTACACCAGGATGAACCCAGGCTCCACCTGGCCACTAAGTCCTGACATAGGGGTCAGGATTTCATCCTGGTACCTAATAGCAGTCAGACTATTATTGGCTAGCATGTGGAAGCCTCTGCAATCCTCCAGGAATAGGCCTTCCCAGACCACCACGAACCCACTGCCAAACTATCAAGCAGGCACTATAACCATCACAGTGCTGTCTGCATATGCTGCCACATGCTCTGTTCTCACCGATACAGAGAGTGCACAGGTTCTACAGAAGGACATCAAGACCACTTGCCACTCTCATGGAGTCCATTTCTGATTGAACTTGCAGATGAGCAGCCTGCTGGATAACATTTAAAAGGCCTCTGGCAGTGTCCTCCTATTCCTCCTCAGCCCTGCTGCTCTGACACCTTTCTGGGGCCCTGTCCTGCTCCTTGTATCTCCTACTTGGCAGTGCTAGGAGAAAGGACAGACGTTTTCATGGCACTTGTAAATGTGTCATGCTGGAGCAGCTGGATTGCCTGTGTCGAGCTGAATGGGTTGCTGGTATGACCTCATGCTACTAGCAGTGACAAAGATACTAGCAAAACTAAAGAAAGCTCAGTCGGGGGTGGTAAGAGTTTGGATCACTAGATGGTTGCCACATAATCTTTTTAAATGTGAGCTCTTAGTGTACCTGTCAGTTTGAGTTGTACCAAAGCATGTGACATCAGTTTATACTAGAGAAATGGACGGTAATATTCCTGAAATATTACCTTGAGCAGTGTATAAATGTAAGATTATCAAACCAAGACTCCACCTGATAAGAAAAATATCAGGGATAGGTGGTTATATGTAAAATTATATTGGATTAGGTGGCTTGTATTTGGAACTAAACTATTTCAATGTACTTCATGTAATTACACACAGCTCACTTCAAATCATTCAAAAAATTATAATCTAAAATGCAGCGAGGGAGGGATGGGGAGGGAGGAATGTGTTTGTTTTTTTAAAAAAACAAAAAAACAACTCAAAATTAGAAATATCCTGTCTCAGAGTGACACTGAAAAACGAGTTCATGCATTTATCACTTCCAGGCTGGACTACTGTAATTCATTATTATCAGGAAGTCCTAAAAACTCCCTGAAAAGCCTTCAATGAATCTAAAATGCTGCAGCCAGAGTACTGACAGGGACTAGAAAGAGAGAGCATATTTCTCCTGTATTGGCTTCCCTTCATTGGCTCCCTGTTAAATCCAGAATTGAATTCATTTTTAAATTCATATTTAAAAACTGTAGGTGTGACGATAAGACCACACTTAAATACCAAACCAACCACACCTGCAACTGTGGGTGTGATTGATACAGCCCTAGCAGGGCCTCCTCCTGAAGTTGCCTGTGTGGGCGTGTCCTATCATCTCTCCTGCCTCAGGTGCCACCATTTTTTCTTTTGTACAGCTGACTCCCATCAGCAGTTAAAGGTATTTAAGACCAGGGAAAAGTGAGCTGAGGTGGGTGTGGGTGGTTGCAGCTGGTTAGCTGTGTTTGATGATTGTTTATTCCTGCTCTGTGGAGAGGAGTGTTTGGTGACTGAACTCTTCTTTAATTTTCAGTTCCATAGGAAAGCTGAGCGCAGATGGAGGAAAAACAAACCTCCAGGTTCATTATGACATCTATAAAGAGAAACTTCACAATTATAATTTACAACTTGGAAGTGCAAGGAGGTCCTACTTCTCTGACATCATCACCTAAAATGGTCATAATGCTTGGGTCCTATTGCTACAGTTGACAGGCTAACACACCCTCCTGTGTCCGTGGCAGCTGAACGTCATTCGACCATTGCCTGCAATGACTTTGCCAAATTCTTCACAGACAAAATCCAAAAGATTAGACAAGCAATTGGTACATCAACAGCAGGATATGTACTGTCCACCAAAAAACAGTTTAAACACTATGAAACAGTTTCACCCTATTAACAGCAAAGACCTGGAGGACGTATAATGTCAACTGGACTCCTCCTCTTGCTGTTTAGATGTCCTGCCAACAAGTTTTTTTCAAAAAGGTCTCAAAGACTTTGGAGTCAGACCTGTTGCAGATCGTCAACTTTTCTTTAATGTCAGGTGTGTTTCCAGAACCATTAAAAACTGCTGTAATTAAACCTCTGCTGAAAAAGGACAATCTTGACAAGACACAAATGAACAACTACAGGCCGATCTCAAATCTCCCATTTTTAAATAAGATCATTGGAAAAAGTAGTTTTTCAACAGCTCAATTATTTAACACAGAATAACTGCGATGATGCCTTCCAGTCAGGTTTTAGACAGGACCACAGCACTGAGACTGCTCTGACCAAAGTGTTTAATGACATATGTCTGAATACAGACAGTGGAAAAATGTCAGACTTAGTTTTACTGGATCTCAGTGCAGCATTTGATACAGTTGAACACAACATACTACTTAAATGACTGGAAAAATGGGCAGGTCTTTCAAGAACTGTAGTAAATTGGTTCAAAACATACTTGGAAAACAGGAAATACTTTGTATCAATGGGTAACTTCACATCTGAGCAGACAAGTATCACATGTGGAGTTCCCCAAGGCTCCATCTTGGGACCTCTTCTGTTTAACATTTACATGCTCCCACTGGCACAGATTATAAAGAACAACAAAATAAACTATCACAGCTATGCAGATGACACACAGATATACATTTCAATGTCACCAGAAGACCAAGGCCCTGTACAGGCTCTTGGTAAATGCATATAAGAAATTAATGACTGGTTGTGCCACAATTTTCTCCAGCTAAACAAAACTGAAGTAATAGTCATTGGAGCCAAAGAAAAACAATTAGTTCACTAGAGAACTTTAATCTATATACCAAAAAAAAAAAACACCAACCAATTTGGGTGTAGTGGCCTCGGGATATGTGGGGGTATGTTGCTGTTAATTGGGGGTAAGGCTCAGGGAGCTTGTGCTGGTCTCTCTAAGGAGGACTGGGTCGGTCCTACCTTGACTTCGCTAGGGAGAAGGCAAAGCTTTTTGATAACCTGGCTTGCAGAGCACCCCCTAACGATTTGGGGTCGTTATGTGAGCTTGTGCTGGTGGAGGACTTCAAGAATCCAGTGCCTGTGTCTGTTTACTCAATAACAACCCATAGAGGGTTTCCACTTTATAACAAGCTGCCACCCTGGCAGATGAGTTTAAGCTGACTCATAAAGCTAATACTGAAGGATGGGATGTCCCTTTGCCCCATAGTACATCTTGGGGAGGTAAGAGTGGGCCAGCTAACAAGGTTAATGCAGTAGTGGTTTTAAGATCTAGGGCCAAACTGTTTCCTTTGCCAAAAGCGTGGCCATGTGGTTGCTAATTGTGCGAAACTGCCACTCAAGCGGAAAGCTCATCCGAAGGGAAAAAGGCATGATCTGAAAACGATATGTGGTTCTCAAACCGACAAGGTTGCCATGCTCCGTAATAAACCACACTTTGGGGCATAGTTGCTCAATGATGTCTTTAAGTCTGTATCAGAGGTCAAATAACTCTGAGCTGCCACTGGTTGACCATTTCCAGGTCCTCAAAATAACCTGCAGGAGGACAGATTATGCATAACACCACCACTCAGACCCGCACCCCTGGCTAACAAACATGCCTGTAGTCCTGACATGAGGAATCATATGGGTCTTCTGGCTGGCCACTGGGTTCTAAGATAAAATCGCACTTTTTAGTGCATTTGTCCATTATTGATGGATTTGGCTTGCACAAAATAATAAAATTGATGGAATTATAGCTATACTTAAATAGCTACTTAAATTGGTGTGATACATTTTATTATACTGAAGTATCATCAAACTAAAATACCCAGCCGGCCACGCCTGCAACTGTGGGTGTGACAAGATGAAAATGCACTAAATCTATCCAGTTGGCCTACACAAACTACTGGTATACTGTTATTCTGTGGCAAAACCTTGTCATATCTGCCTCACACCGCCTGTTGAAAAACTGCATCCAAATCCAATACCGTAACTCCACAACTGACAACTGCTATTCACACAAAATCCTGACTGAAAATACAATGTATTTTTATGGGTCGGTTTGATGTTTATCCCTCTACTTAGATCCACACAGTTCAAAGAGTTTACATCTCTGAGGTTTGAAAGGCACACTGTTTAAAAGAGAACACCGATGGCTACGTTTGAGGGTAAAATGATGGCTGTAGAGCAAACACTGTGCACAGAGCACCAGTTTTATAGGAGTTTTTAAGACTAGAAAATACATTTCCTGAAGAAACTCCAGTGTGAATGCTGATAGATGAATGTTTAGAGGTGAAATAAAAAAAAAATTGAATGTTAAGTTAAAAATGTTAAATAAGCTGAAAAAGGCCAAATCATTCACTTAACGGCTAAAGTGTAGAACTGTAGCGAGCTAAAGTTCAGACAGAAGTTTCTGAACATCCTTAAAATGCACACAACCTGAATATTGACAAATAAACACTTAATATTTATTCACTTGTTTTGTGATTCTAAAAAGTTTGTATTCTTTTAATCACTTTCATTATTTCATGGGCCAGTCAGAATGCTTTATCCAGTTGGCCATAACTAACTACTGACATACTATTACTCAGGGGCAAAACCTTTCCAAATCCGCCCTGGTGCACCTGTTGAAAAACAGGGTCTTTTGATTTAGAATCAAACTCCTATCAAAATCATCTGTGAAGGTTCTCTGTCATCCAGGTCATTGTAGTCTAAGGAGCTGTTAAGAAAAGGCGTCTGGACTTGTTTAGGTTGCTTGAAGACGTTTCACCTCTCATCCGAGAAGCTTCTTCAGTTCTAGGGTCAAATGGTGGAGAGTCCCATATTTAAGCTTTGTGGGAGTGTCCCTCGTAGAGGGACAATGGACCCCCTACTGATCCTCTACCTAATCACACGAGGTGTGAAAACGGGTGTGGGTCTCAATCAGCCATGGTTTCGGGTGAGCTTGGTGTGAAACCTAGCCCCACCCCGTCATGTGATTTCCAGAGGTCCGATTGCCCAGGATGTGAGTGGGCGTTAAGGCATCTGGGCAGGGATCTCAGAACTGGATTATAGATGGCAGACAGTTGGTGTCGTAAACCACCGCCTCTGTTCAAAGATGGCCGTTCACAGTGGACATAGATGGCTTCTTTCACTCCTCTTTCAAACCATCTGTCTTCCCTGTCCAAAATGTAAACATTGGCATCCTCAAAAGAGTGACCTTTGTCCTT
>VUQR01026428.1:66337-96211 GCA_015108515.1 Hemichromis elongatus | reverse complement strand
CTAAAGCCTAAATTTCAACCTTGGCTTCCTGTTTATCTCCTCCTGTGTGAGACGGGAGAATATGTGCAGTCTGTTCTGTTCGTTTCACAATCAGTAAGGCCATGATTCTGCAAATAGTATTCTCTTGATAAATCAGCATAGATCAGCAGTATGAAATGCCACAAACAGTGTAACTCATTCCTAATGAATCAGCAATATAATGTAGCACAAATCAATCTAATGAATCTAATAATGTTCACCTTCTACTAACTCAGGAGTATAATGCAACCTAAAACTTCATAATGACTACACAATCTTTAAGCACAGCTATAATGTGGCCTACAGCAGTATCATGATTTAAAAATTCTTTAATTGGGGGTATAATGTAACATATGTATAATATAAGTATAGCATAAGTATAATAATCTCACACCTTACGTGATGCTATTAGACTAGCTGGGTATCAGCTGAGCTATCGTCTGGGCTGACACTGGACCCACATACTCAGGAAATTCAATTTTCTTTTTTTTTTACAAGATTTCATTTATTTGTAAAATAAGTATGAATTGTTCTTTAACTTTCAAGGCATCAGACTAAGTGATGCACTTAGAGAGGTTTGTAAAGATATTGGGTCTTTATTTAACTTTTGACAAGTTAAATAAAGGAACAGTTTATCTGGTTCTTACCATTTTTTTAAATTATTGAAATCCAAACTCAGATCAACAGCAACTGCTGACATATTCTACTTTCATTATTCATTATTTAATCAAACAAAATGCAGAAACAATGTCTGAAAAGCTAAGTACAACTCATGATTCAATAGTAAAAAGGGCATAAATTTAAACAGACTCCCTTTTTCTCCAAACCCTGCTCACTGTGACACCTCCCCTCTGGTTTCATCTGCTCTAAGGATTTTGTTACGTAAGTCTTGTGGTTTGTTCAGTTAATGTTTGGAAACCTTTTTGTGTGTACTCACGTGTATTTTTCTTCCAGGGAGATGTTGGGTTGCAAAGTGGGTTACATGTGTAAGCTGGCTCAGCTGATGCCCTTCTACACATACAACTGGCTATCTCATACAACACATGCTGTTATGCAGCCTTAGCCTACCTGTTGGTGCAGATCTGTAAGCCACTTTGGAAGCCACCTCCCTCTGAGATACTCATTTCATCTTGTGTTTGACTGGATGTTTTGCTAAAGTATGGCTAAGGCAAAATACTTGCTTAGCTCAACTAAGTAAAGGGGGTGGGGCTGAGGGGTCTTAGAGCAGATACTTGTGGCCACATTAAAATGACCAAAGCTGGTAATATCAATCTTTTTTTTGACCACAGTGGCCCTGACTGATTTCCCTCCCTTTTTTATTGTCTGTTTAGCAGTATTTTATATGTCCTGTGAGATCTTACCTGGAACATGGAGACCCTGGCAATGAGCCTCGACTCGTTCCATCCAGCGGGTGCAGTTAGCAAAAGACTTCTCACTGGTCAGGTCGAAAACCAGGCATAGCAATGAAGGTTCCCCCCACTATGGAAAGGAATGTGACGAGTGGTGATGAGGTGGGAAATGTTGGTTTTTATATACAAGAAATGAGGGAAGTGGGACAGACACATGATTGGTCCCACACCAGCTTACTTCTCACTACCCGTGTAACAAATCAAATAATACTTTACTATGACAGGACGTGAAGCTCTGGATGATGAATTTATCTAGCATCATGCAGATTAAAAAAAAAAAATCCAGGGAACAAGTCTCACCATTTTCTCACAGGAATCCACTAACGTCTCCTTCCCTGCAGAGTCTATGATGTAGAGCTCCTGGAGTGGGAAAGGAGAGAAGGGGGAGACGGACGAGGTGTTATTCATGGGAATTTAATCAAATTACTTCAACTTTTCTTTTATAAGGACATTAATCTTAGACATACAATACTGCCAAATAGCATACTGAATTCAGATGAAGAAATAACAATATTATATGTCGGGGAAAGCTTCTTTCACACTGAGTGATGGATTCCAATTGTCAGCATTTTAAAACAGACTGGCGACTGCCAGTGCTTCCTCTCAGCCTCCTAGTCGACACAACGATCAATTTCAAAATCCTACGTGGCCTTGTTCTCTAGTTACACAAACTTAAATGTCCACGCGGCCCACTGGGTGGGATGACAACAATACAACAATGTAGCCTCCACATAAAGCAAAGGATTCTAGGTGCGCAGTTGCACTCACCACACTGTCATTGGTCGCAGGGATGTTAATACACTTCATCAGCAGCCCCACGCCTGTTGTCTGTCAAACAAACAAGGCTACAAATGTTAAATGAGTTATGTGACATAAAGCTAAAAAAAAAAAAACCTTCATGATGATCTGGCATGCCTTTGTCATAAACAATCATTGTTTCTGTCACATTATGCGAGTGCCTGTCAAACTGCATTTAGGATCTACAACAGTTTTAAAGAGAAGAGAAAGTTTGTTGTCAGAGAGTTACCACTGTCTAGTCTGATGTATGGCTAATGTCATTACATATTGACTGTTGTTATGATTTGGTGAAATATAAATAACATTTAATTGAATTTAAAGTACTGGTAAAGTAAATGGTAAAAAATGGTCTGTATTTGTATAACGCTTTACTAGTCCCTGTGGACCCCAAAGCGCTTTACATTACAATCATCCACACATTCATTCACACACTGGTGATGGTGAGCTACATTGTAGCCACAGCTGCCCTGGGGTGCACTGACAGAGGCGAAGCTGCTGGACACTGGCGCCACCGGGCGCCACCGGGCCCTCTGACCACCACCAGTAGGCAACGGGTGAACGGGTGAAGTGTCTTGCCTTGTCTTGAAGTGTCTTGCCCAAGGACACAATGACCGAGACTGTCGGAGCCGGGGCTCGAACCGGCAACCTTCTGATTACGAGTGAACTGCCAACTCTTTGAGCCACGATCGCCCTTTAAGTCACGTTATGGTAGCATTTGTTTGCAGCCATACTGAGCTAATGAACCTATGTATCACATTCAGTCCCCTTTTTTCTTACCTGACTATTTAGCTTTAACTATCCACTCTGTTTCAGGTTCTTGCCCCCTACTTCGTGGTATTGTTTAGAGGTAAGGAAGTATTTTACAAAGGACCTTTACAACACTTTCACTAAAAGCAGCAGCCTACAGCAACTGAAACTGACATGACAGTAAACCAAAGCACAAAGAACTTGGCCATGTGAAAGACACAGGGAAACACTCAGTATGAGTTTTTCCTCTTTTGTAAAAACATATAGTTGGTACAGCTGTTGAATAAATGTCAAATGTTCATTACACAAAAGCAGCTGCAAAAATATTTCAAAATAATAAGAATGACACAAAACGAGCTGTAGTGGCTGGTAAACGTTTCTCTTTCTTTCCAAGGTGAAGGGAGCTGTTTTTGGAATCAGCCCCAACCTACAGTTTAGGAACCATTAGCTTTTTGAACTTCGGTCAAACTGTCTTAATGTAAGACAAACTGCTGAGGCTAGTTGGGATCTTTGAGTGCAGAGCAAATAGAGGCAGCTGTTAAAGGAGATAAAGTGCAGGCAGTAGAGAGGCAGGACGATATCACAAATTCACCTTCTTCACAGCCTATGAGATCTAAAGAAATCCTAAATGGACCAGATAGTTGCAGGCTGCCTTTCCCCCACCAACTATTCACTGGTATGAGATCAGTGATGACCTTGAAGAAGTGAGTTGAGGTTTCTTCACATCAGCATCTAACTCTAAATTGATCTGATCTCCTGAGCTCACACTTAACGAAGCATGTCAAATGCAAGAGACTAAAATCCTGCAAACACACACGCACACACAAACGCACCATGGACGCTCACTGCCTCTCTGAAATACAAACACACACAAACAACACGCGCACACCTCTGACCACCATTTACCCAGTTCATACACACGCAGAGTTCATAACAAGCATCCAGCAGTACACACACACGGACCATGCTGCAGTCCCACTTCAGAGCGGTCTAATGAGCTGGTGTGATGCATAGGAAGCTTCTTGCTGGAATGTCAATGAGAGCCTATTAGTAGCAAATAAGCTTGGAATATTGCTAACAGGCTGTCTGACATTTTCAAAGGAGGACGTGAGCGGAATGGCTGACAGTCTCAGCTACCCTTCAAAATCAAAAGTTGAAGAACATGAGGGATGACTTGGGCGTCTGCAGAAGGATTAACTCTTCACAGCTCCGGTCAGGCCCAGTGAAAGAAACGCATGTTGTGTCTTGTTTCCTTCGGCATTTAAATCTTCAACTGAAAGCTGTTTGTTACTGATATTAGATTAGAAAGGTCACTTGTGGAGTGAACAAGGGACTGGTGATTGGTCTGAAGCTTCACATTCATAATATCTGTTGACATTTTTAAAAATGACACTTATTTATTTTGCTCAAAGAAAAAAAAATTGATAATAAAAATATTTTTTTGCAGCAAAACTACTAATTGGAAAAATCTGGAATCAACTAAGTAGAAGTAAAAGACAAATACTTGTCCATTTATAGTTTTTAACATATCCTATCCCTGTAAAAACATGCTAATCAGCTCCAGGAATGTGCACCCCAACAAATTCACTCCATTCATCCCAAGGTCAGATCGTGCAGGCCTCAGAAATCACCAAAAAGCCCAAGAGTCAGACTATACCAGCCTCAGCTAGCATGCTAAATGCTAAAATTCATAACAGAAAAAAACTGAACCAGTACAGCTCGTTTGTAAGGACTGCCAGGAGAAGCCCTCTTTTCTCTAAAAACAAAGTTGCATCTCCACAAATCACAAGACTTCTGGAGCAATATCTTTTAGACAGAAGAGATCAAAGTGGAGATGGCTGGCCAACATTCACAAACAATGGGCAAGAATCAAACAACGACGCGCCTCACACCTTCTGCCAAGCACTTCAACCCAATTGAAATGCTGTGGCCAAAGTAATAAAGTACGAAAACAAGTGCTCACAACTCTCAATGAACTGCAGCAAACTCGTAAAGAAGACTGGAGCAAAATTCCTATGGTGCTTTTTCATAAGTTCAAAAATGAAGCTCTGTAGTCACACATCTGTCTGCTTCCTAGGTGCTGGCAGTAGGGCTGGGCCATATTATACTGTTCATGGTAATGCCAGTACAATGTTGGACAATTATAAGAAAATTAAATATATATATATATAGAATATAGGTAAATTGCGCATGTGGAGTGCCTTTTTTATGCAGTTCACTGCCCTCAAAATTAGTCAATAAATGTTTTAGTACGACTTTGTTAAGCTACGAAGCCGCACCGCTTGATGGATTGTCGGAGCATTACTGTAGTCAGGAGCCTCGTGGAGTAATACGTACTGTGCTTCAACATAATATTACCATATTGTGGTGCCTGTTAAGAGACATGGGTAGGAAGTAGGTTTTTAAACTCAAAGCTATCAGTCGTGCAGTCGAGCAGCTGCAAGAGAATTCAGCATTAATGAATCAATGGTAGAGAAGTGGAGGAAGCAAGAAGAATGAGTTGAGTAAAGTTTGACTTGTGTTTCATGCTGCAAAGCACCTCTTTACAACTTTTGTGGAAAGTATACCTGGTTATGCTCAGGATGTGTCAGCTCATTTCACTGGAAATCTCACTGTGCATCTGGCATTCTCCTTTACAGACGCCTTCGCCTACTCCACCTTCTCCCAATCACCGCCTCCCCCTAGTCATCAGGCCTCCATCTTCATCTCCACCCCCAGAGACTCCACTCTGGGGGTCTTGTTCTAATCCCTATCACCACTGGGATGCTGTTCTACTGTGATGGGTCATCAGAGTCTAGCCACCAGATGCCTGAAATTGAAATCTGTACATTGAATTCTGTACCTCGATAAAGTGAACTACGGTGATGCAGGAAAATGATAAAGTCATACAGGAAATGATTAGTTCAAGTTAGTGCTGCTAAAAGTGGTTCTGCAAGCTACTGAATCATGGGGCGTACTTAGTTTTTTTTACAGGAGTGAAAAGAGTCCTGTAAAACAAGCCAACTTAAAACAATGTTCAAAATAACGAGAAGCAAATAAAGACCTATGGAGTCAGAACCAGAGTGAACACTAACGGGTTCAGCAGTGCCGAGTAAGGGTTCTTCCTCTCGGGCGAAGGTCGATAGATGTAAATATTCATATTTCCTGTGCAAATGCTGGAATTGAAGCCAAATTTGTACATTTTATTATTACTACCATCTTCAAAATACAAAGTAACTTCTAGATGAAAAATTCATGGTTTAAGAGCTTCAAAAGTCAAGTTCCTTTTACATGAAGCACTTTACACCAAGTGAGTTAAGAAGTTAAAAATATTTCAACTAATATCAGGCAGGCGGTTGGCTACAAATAGGTGTTTTAACAGTTGCATAGCAACAGCAAAGACTGTGACCAGCAATTCCCCATGAGCATTTCTTTCAGTGTATTCGGCTAATAAAGTGGTGTCAACTGGACACAGAGTCTTGAGTTACTGGCACAAAATGCAGACCTGAATTTCTCTCCCACTTACTTTCAAAGCAGTATCTCTTCTTCTCTTCTTATTTTCCTGTTTGTTATATATTTGAAGATCTACTCATATGAGCTGCATTAGTTAAAAAGTCGTCTAATAGTTGGATATGACATTCAGCAATCATGCGTGCCAGGCCATTACAAATTGAAGAGGCCTCCTACTGCCTCTTTCTACTTTGTCAATGCCCCGCTACTTTACCATGAGGGAAGTGTCTACTGTATTAAGCCTATGCAGTATGGAGAAACGCAACCCTGTTGTTGTTTTGTGTGTATGCTGGTGTGTGTGTGTGTTTGCCAGTTAAGTACCTGTTCTGGTGGCTTTCCAGAATCCTGCTGTATTAATTATCGACGTTCCTGTCACCTCAGAAGCCCCCAAACTGCTGACACAGCAAGATCTGAGCAACCACACAGGCGCATGCATGCATGCACACACACACTCGCACACGCACACTTGGCCTTTGTCCAGTAATTCATACACCAACCTGTTCTGTATCATAACCACTGCAAGGCTTTATGGTAAACTCACTAACTGTGAGTGGTTTTGTATTAAGAGAAAACTGCATGAATATGTATCCATACTCACGAGTTAATGCATGTACCGCACCTACACTTTCTTACTTTTGCAGTGCAATAGCCCTTTAGAAAACTGAGGGAATCGGTGAGCAGCCATGCCGCCATACATCACCGAGTCAGGTTAATGACATGGTTCCTTTTCTCGTGTAGATTAGCATAAATAATGCAGATTAGTCCTTCTCTGCGTCAGCATTAATTGCTACATTATGCTGTTGTGCACTTCAGTGATTCCTGCAGTAAAGACCTCTGCAGGTCCTTGAAAAGTTTGCAAGAAGTTCCATTAAATAAACTACATGCAATATAAACATAATCCTCTATGATGATTATTAAACATGTTGATTTGCTATTGATGTATAATTACATCTTGGGTAAAGTAAATATTTCAGTTCTTGACTGATTGAGCAAATCTGAAGTACCGTATTTTCCACACTATAAGGCACACTTAAAATCCTATAATTTTCTCAAAAATTGACAGTTTATTATCCGGTGCGCCTTATGTTTGAATGCTGGTTGTGCTTACTGGCCTTAAACCGATTTTATGTGGTACACAGCGCTCAAAAAAAGTTTTAGTACGACTTTGGTAAGCTATGAAGCCGCACCACTTGATGGATTTTCGGAGCATTATGTCTACCGTAGTCAGAAGCCCAGCGGAGTAATCTGGGTCCAAAACTCCGTCTCTTCAGGTCCCAAAATCAAACGAACACTGGGGCATCACTGAGAGGTAAAACTGTCTCAATTCTTTTGTCTTTAATAAAATGATCAGTGTTGCTGCTTTACTAGGTGTAACATTTAATATCAAGGCATCCATTAAAACAGATTTTATTAAATTTAACGCTGTTAGAAGTTAGCAGGAAGTTAGCTCGCTAGTTTGCACCTAAATATAATATACTATGTTCTGACTGAGAAATTTCTAAACAAAATTAAATCGTACAGCTCTGCTATCACTTCCAACATAAATGAAGACAGAAAACTAAACAGCAGTAACGTTTGTAGGGTTACCGAAGTTGCACTAGCTGGTATATAATGATGTGCTATTTGATCGCTAGTGCAACAGCTATGTTCGCATAACATAAACACAGTGAAGCTGGAGGATGGATGCTAACTTTGTTCCACTCGAAGAAAGCTAACATGAGGGTTCCCGATCGTTAGGGACAAATGCAACTGCATGGCAGGATGCTGTAAACGGACCAAACATCACTCAGGAGAACAAGTGAGAAAATCTATCCAAAATACGAGGTCAATCATTAATTTACTGCAACAACATGGGAACAGAGCAGCTGCATAAGAATTCAACATTAATGAATCAATGGTATGGAAGTGGAGCAAGCAAGAAGAATTGAGTTGAGTAAAGTTGACTTATCTGTCTGTTTTGTTTTGCTTAATGCGCCTTATAACTTAACTTTGCACCGTTACTCACTACTTAACTGCTACGCCTATACCTACAAATACATCTAGAGCCTTCTAAGACCTTAATGGGTCTCAGAAAGGTTAATAGTAGTTATCAGAACAAGTGTGCCTACTAAAGAAGCCCATTTTGCCAATTACATGCTGATTAGCTGCTGCAGTGTCAGGCAGGACTGAATGCCTGGATTTCTGAGCACTTCACAGCACACAGATAAGGCTACTCCCTATAAACTACTATCCAGTCTTCGCTGGCAGTGAGCCAGCATTGCACTTGATGAGCTGCTCCTTCAAACCCAATTCACCTCACTTACCCAGCCTGAATACAAAAACATAAGCCTGTGGCTAGTCACGAAGTACACCCCGATCTGTAAATCCCTGAACAACTTGTTTTACAGCTCTATTCCTCTGCTGATTGTGTGAATGGAGTACAGCACATCCCTACTTACTGTTACAAGACATGTTATGCTGCCTACCCCACATACACTGCAGTATGTCTGGCTTTGGGCTGGCTTTCTCTGTGTTATGTGACAGTGCTACACCAGGGGGCAGTTTCTCAGATGTGGACGGCTGCAGATGTCACAGACATAGTCATTCTCTTATACTTTTTTCAAGCCTTATTTCAAATATTTTGGAATCTATTCCAGGATGATTTTGGACCCTGGAGGTTTATGTTTGACACTCCTAATATAAACCAACTAAAGGTAAACCAAACTTCCTATACACATATCTGTACACGTGTATAGCACCAAGTGTTAAATGCCACTGCTGCAGACTGGTGTCACTGATTGCTGGTATGGTAACATCAATATAGGGCTTCATTATGATCGCCATTTGCCAGGTGACAAAAATGATGTCAAAGTGACGTCACATCCACTTGGGCACGATACCCCTTGAGTGTCATTCAGTTGTTTATCTACTAGTTTAGTGGTTATCAGTTTTCATAATGAGTACCACCTGATAAAATATATGGTTCTTTAAGTACCACCCTTATGACCGACATTAAAGTACAGTAGTATTGGCCTATTTAACACCACATACAGTTTACATGTGACAGTTTTATTTCTTATATGAATGTTATTTTATTTTAACTGTCATAAACAGGATGTGAGTGGACGTTAAGGCATCTGGGAAGGGATCTCAAAGAGGTGAAACGTCTTCAAGCAACTTAAAGAAGTGCAGACGCTTTTCTTGCCAAGCTCCTTAGACTACGATGGCCTTGATGACTGAGAACCTGTCGTTGCTGTTTAGTTTTCTGTCTTCATTTATGTCTGAAGTCATAGCAGAGCTGTGCGTTTTATTTTTGCTGTGGCGGTTAAGCTGCTGGATATTTGGCTTCACGACCCTCCCTCGTGGTGGCCTCACCAGCTCCTCCTTGCTGGCCTTGAAAGATTGGCGCTCACTCGCAGAAGAAGCGGATCACATTCTCCTGGCTACTGGGAGTTCCAGCATCCAGGTGATAGTTCCCAACTCACTGACGGCATCTCCTGCACCCCCACTGATTCTCCTGGGGGCCTCCGACTCATCGATGGTGGCTGGGATCGCGGCACAGTGAAAAAAGGGCTGTGTTTTTACCACAGCTATTACTGCAGTATGATACGGTCTGCCGCCTTGCAGTTCTAAGGTCCAAAGAAAACGAGCGCACCGGCGCTCTGTAGCAGCCGCAACCGCTGGCGATAAGGAAAGGCTGCTCTTCATAGAGGACTCACGCTCAGGGAGATGTTTTCTGGTTGACTCCGGCTCCTAGAAGAGCATTGGGAACGCTTGTGCTGTCTTTGAATACCCCCACAATGGTATATTATTTAATCTTAAAAAAAAAAAATTGGAGATCTCCTGTGTACCACCAGAGAGAGCCCAAGTACCACTAGTGGTACGCATACCAAAGATTGAGGACCACTGTACTAGTTAATTTCTTTGTTATGCTTTAATAGGAAAAGCTATGGAAACCTATGAAAGGTGTGTCCATGTTCCCGAGGCTGCAGTGTGTCCAACATAAGGCCCAGACCCACCTGATCTACAGTATGAAGACCCACCTAACTAATGGGAGGAAAACATGAGCCTTTTAGTGACTGTGTGTGAGTGCTCTCACCATGCTGTAATTCTTCTGGAAGAGAGTGCCATCGCTGTAGAACATATGAGAAAGAGCACTTTTGCCCACTGCAGCATCTCCTACAGACACACACACATGGGGAAGAATACAAATATAATGACCTGTGGTTTTGTTTACGATGTAGTTTTTGTGAATTACAAAATTAATTGTTCAATTTGTGTTTAGGGAGTTCGTTTTCGACTGAATTCATAATGAACCCCCGTCGTTATCAGAGAGCTTTAGAGTTTAGTGTCTGGTTCACCATCATTTCTGTGAGTGAAAACATTCTCACTGCAGTGACTGGCTTGTGTAAGCTAAATGACAGTAGCTGCACGAAGAAAGAGACCCAACAAAATGTAAAAGATGATGTTACATTTAGAATAGTATCAGGCTTGTATTTGTCGTCAGTCCTATAACAACTAGGTTGAAATTGAAACATATGAAGGACACGGACTGTGGCTGGGGGTGTTTCCGTAGTAAAGGGCTAGCTTTAGCCCCCGTTCCTTACATATCAGAAAGGCCCATTTGAAAATCTTACCGACCAGCAGACATCTCGCTCTTAACTTGACCATTACAATGGATGACTTCCGGTCTCTGTCAGGTAAAACTCTCTTGAAGCTAAACGAGCTATGTTTCGCTGTTTATCGGTCCATATGCGCTGGAATATCCTCCCTGCAGCCTCGGGAACATGGACACAGAGCGTCTCTTAGCAACCAGCCACGGGGCTGTTTCATTGGTCCAGCCGGCGAGGACGTGATCGCGTAATCGTGTTTTTATTGGCTTTCTGTGAGGACGTAAAGGGAGCAAAAGTCTACTTTTCCAGAGTGTGTCTGTTAGACACAACCTACTGAAATAGTGTACAAACGTAAATACCAGTGTTTACAACCATTTGTAACACAAATAAGCCGACTTGACAAGAGGTTGATGGAGCTTGTTGGAAGAACAGAGCAATATCACGTATAAACCCTGAAGGAGAAAACAAGTATAAGGTCCTTGCATATTCAGGCAATATATGGTAAAACCGCTAGAGGGCGGAATTTATTGCATCTACCCACGGCACCCTCAATCGTGGAGTTCGATATTGTTGGATGGCGGTACTGTTATACTGTCGTTTATTCACGTAGAAGCATTATAGTGTTTTAATAAGTGCCTTCACACAAAATAAAATTTTACCAATACTTATTGTTAGCTCACACACTTTATCATATAACGTTGCTTAAGTTAACATCATGTTCTGGTTTAATCATTGTTTTTCCGCCCACCATCGATAAACGAAGCGCGCGTGACTCTCTGTAGTGGTCCTGTGAGTACGTCGCTGTTTTTCTTTCTTTTCTGTTTTTTTTCCTCGGGGTGTTTTGACGAGGAGCGCTCCGTCCGAGGCGTGACATCGGAGGCGCGTTCACGGGGTCGCCGCCGGCTTCTGCGCTGAACTAAAGGGAGAAGGCATCACTATCTAGCACCATCACAAAGCGTTCTTTACCCACACACACATAAGGGCGACAAATTAGAGGTTACGTTTAAAACCAACAGCACGAGAGAACAGGGCGGCAAAGGAGAGCGGGGGTGGGGGAGACGCGCATCGCAGCCGTGCAGATTCAGCGGTAGTACAGTAGTGGTGATCCGGAGCAGTTTCGGGGATTTTCCGTTTCGGTTACCCGGTGCTCCTCACACCCTGTGCCTTTGAGCCAGCAGCGGGGAGGGAGAGAGAGAGAGGAGGAGGAGGACCATGGAGGGGATGCAGGCATACGGAGCCGGGAAAGCCGGAGGAGCCTTCGACCCCGTCACCTTCCTCCAGCAGCCTCAGACCATTCTCCGCATAGTGTCTTGGGTGAGTAGGAGACATAAAAACGAAAAATAACTTTGTTCTTGGATACACAGTTAGCTACACAGGCCACCGCTTTTTAAATAATTCATATATGTTGTCAAATATGGGTTTGAATTAGCCAACCGAGGGCCCACAGAGGCTTCATTGCAGAGAGGAGCTCCTATAGATACCGAAGGACACTGTAACATGCTTTGTGGCGTTTTGTTCTTTTAACTTTTGTTTCCACTTGTGTGTTTCGTGCTATTACCTGATCTCACTAATGATATTCCCCTCACGCAGGGGGCTGATGAGTCCCGATCGCTGTGTACCAAATCCACCTTCTACAGATAATACATTAGTGACCGGATGATGTTTTCTGATGAGCGCAGTGAAAACAATTTGTAGAATTTCATAGCAAATAATGTCATAATAAGTGACCACCCTCCGTGCTCCGAGGAGGAGGAGGAGGAGCACTTATGGAAAAGGAGTAGCAACGGTAGGAGAACACTTTAGACAAGCAGAGTAAACAGATGGCAACAGAAGTGCTCCCTAAAGTGTGAGCTCCACGCTGAGTTTTAAGGAAAATACACCTGAAATGTATAAAAACAGGAGCTTTATTTAGTCATATAATGAATCATTAAGGGAAATTTGCTTGGTATAAACTGAATCAATAACAATCAAATTAATTTCATTGGACCAGACCATTGTTTTACATTGTACATGGAAAATTTACATGTAAGTAAATGATTTAAAGTCAGGATTTTTAGCAGATTTTCTTCTTATTTCTTGTGTTTTTGAGTGCACTCCTTTGTGGTATTTTATAGGGTTTTTCTTGTGTTGTGGGAGAAAAATGAATGCACTAAGAGGTGTTTTCACAAGAAAGCATCGAGAAAGTTATTTTAAATTGTTGCACTTTAAGAATGACAGAAAATCAAAGTGGTGAATATCTGACACAGCTTTATGCATTACATCGTTACACTTTATTTGTTTAAATAAACATTTGGTGATGTGCACTAATCAGGAAGGCGTTAATGCACTTTTTAAAACTATTTTTTAATCACGAAGAAGACATTCAAAAGAGGTCTTTCGACAAAATGCAGCAGTGCGAAGCTTAGGCCCAGCAGGACACAACTTAAACATCACAGATAGTCTTCTTTATTGTACTCTTCAACTCAGCAAGACGTCGTTGTTTTGGATTTTGAACTATGCAGTTGATTTTTGACTACAGTGCAATCTGCAAATTATTATTTGTTTAATAATAATTATTTTATGTCACATGTTTTATGCAAAACTAGAAAACGACGTGGAGAGTTTGTACTTGAATATCTTTGAATAAGAAAAAGGGGGATAGTTTGATCTAGTATTCATTCAAATTGTCTCAGGTGTTACCTGAAGGTAACAACCTACTGGGAGAACCTCTTACCTTCAGTTATTATTTCTTTTATGTTTACATCAGCAGGAATGCTTTTGTGATGCATTCGCCAGCTAGAAGTTGTGTGCTGCCAACAAGCAGGCTACAGCCCCAACAAAAGGTTTTAGGAAAACGTGACGGGAGTTTTGGGATTTTGTCCGTTTATGAAAGTAACTGAAATGGTTGTTGGTGGTACTCAAATACTAGTTTATGTCCGTTAAACTGCGTTATCCTTGGCGTTATTTTTTTGTAGACTCAAATAAAGAAATTGGAACAGATTGTGTGTCTTTGCTACACTATACATAGCGCCACAAATACCATTTAAAATTGGTTTTTCGCTCAGTCGTCTGTTGTTTGTAGACACTGCGCTGATTCACGGGTCAGTGATAAGTGGCTTGACAAACATGAGACACGTTCCTGTTAAAATGGTCAGGTACAAGGACTTTGTTCAAGAGCGCTTTAAAATATCACGACAGAGTGTAGCTGCTTGGAAACCAAATGAGAAGAAATGAGAGGTGCCTCAAGATTGTTGCACAGCAATGTTTCATAGAATTACAAGGAACTATTTTCTCTTCGTGTGCTCCGGTGGCCACTAAGCCTGTGCGGTGTGCAGCTCAGGACAGCCTCTAAAAGTCTAACAGATTATTTGTCCCTGTATTAGCTGCACACACCAGCCTCCAGCGAACACTTCAGGTTTGCATTGTTTGATCTGATCTTTCACTTTCTTTTCTTTTCATTCTCTACATCTGTATAATTTCTCTCTACTGTTTTTCTATGTCGAGGCTCCAGTTAGTTAAAACAAAAGACTTGCAAAGATGTTTTTTTTTACCTTCATTTAATAGTGTGTTTCCTTTAGCTTCAGTCTGGTTCTCGAATTATAGTTTAAACCCAAGTATATCCTCACATTAGAAACCCACTGGTGGTTTGCAGAGCTAAACATGTAAATCGATCTATAACACATGTATATAATGGCAATTTCCAGTGTTGCATCATAACTGTATGCGTATAACTATATAAACTTATAAAAGTTAAGGTCTGTATCGTTCTGTACAGTACTGGCACTAAAGTAGGAGCTAAGGTGGTCTTCATTTAAAAGTTATAAATGCTTAAAAAGGTTTCTGTGGCCTAAAAGTGCCATAAATTTAAAAATGATAATTAAAATTTTTAATTTTAATTAAAAATACAAACAAAAAGCATGGTTTGGAGTTAAACTATATAGAGTTTATTAAGCCTTTGGCCAAAGGCAAGTGATGTGGTGTGTCAGTAAATCATGAATTTAATCGATGTAATGCTTAGTTAGTTGTGAGGTCAGATTTATGGCTGTGCAAGGGTTATACTAGTGTGATGACATACTTTGTGTATCACTGGGACTTACATTTACTTTACTAAATGGTTCTAAACATGTGACAGCTGTTGTGCTGTAAATTCGTCTGTATGTAGGGATATTTCTTTCGTCACAGACCCGTACATTTTATTGTTGCATGGCTTTGTACTGTAATGTGTAAGTTACAGAGTTCAGGTTGAACGGTTGAAGTTGTTTCTTTAAGCATCCATACTCAGGATCTTAAAAATAGAAACCAAAACAGGACATGTTTAAGTTGCCCATAAAGCGTTTTATGGTCCTCATCGCTTCAGCGGGGGTTTTCTCAGACATTTATATTTTCTATTGATTTGACACAACCACAACGTCTTAAGCGATACTAAGACAGTGCTCTACAGGTATGCTGGTCTTTATGACTCCTCACCGCATCCCCTGTCCAGAGGTGTCATCGGGGCAGCAACATGTCTCCATAGTAACAGGCATAGCCTGGCTTGTGATGTTTCGCGTGACGATTTTCATACTGAGCCTGCAGCAGTCTGTGGGGGAGGAGACTATCACTCTCCGCACGTTAAAGGAGACATCGCGAGTTTATATACTAGGTGTGTTTCCCAGTAGTGTAGCTGTTGTGGCTCTTATGGTGAATAGGCAGCTGGCTTCAAGTCCTTCTCAATGGAAACAAACAAAGAAATAAAAGTTCAGCTTTTTGCAAGACTTCAGTGGGTCGTATGCTTCCATATTTGTCAAACACACACAATAAAATGAGAAGTGTTTACAACTTTCTGGGCTGTAAGAATAAGATGATGAAGGATACACCGTGATGTTTTCACTCGTGGAAAGTTCGGTTCACTCTTAGTCTTCTGGTTTATTTTGGCGAGGTTAAAACAAAGACACGGATCTGTTTTTTAATGAAAGGGATTGCTCAGACTTTTCAGTTACTGAGACTTTGGAGCCATCAACAATATCCACTCTTTGGAGCATAGGTTTGTCTTTTCAGTCAGCAACTGAGCAATGACATCAGGAACAACCTGGATCCAGCGTTATTCCATCTTTCAGGAAGGTTTTCCGCCTTTCTCTGAATCCCATTTCCTTTTGTCTTTGAGTAGTCCTCAGCTGCAGATTTAAGTTCCATTACAACCAATCGTTAAAGTGAATTTACCTGTTATTTTCCTGGCAATGGTCTGTCATTACATTTAACTGCTAAAAATCAGTCTGACACGTTGAAACAAACTAGGATAAGTAAATTATTGTGTGGTTAGGTCGCCTGGGATGGACATCTCCAATACTGAAACACAAACATTAAAAATGATCCCTATCACAGACAGTGTACGTCATTCACGCTCTACTTGTGTGACTCCTGGACTCCCTAAATCCCTACAAAACAGAGCAAGGGAAGCCCCTATGATTGGATTTCTCCTTTAAACTTTTGTTGCTGGGCGACCTCACGGACGCGTTTATGAGAGAATGAATGAGTAAGAAAGAGAAAAGTTTATGAATGCTGGTCGAGGATTCTCTGGCCTCTCCTTTCCATCTATCTCCCACTTGTTGGGGGCTGAATGTGGAGGTGACGATGACGCGTGTGTCCGCCTCAGAATCAGCGCTGCATTTTAGTCACGAGAGAATTGGATGGAGAAAAGAGGAAGCGCCAACACAGCGACAGGTGCAGGGAGCGTACCGCGTGCGTGATAATTTACTCATTGAGGAAATGATAATATTTGGATTTAATTAAGCTGAACAGGGTCGACCTGACTCGCAAAGTAAACGTGACATTGTTTGCCCGTGGTTCTACTTTGATCTGTGTATAAAAGAGAATTACTTTCAAAGCTTGGATCGATCCTTTGAGAGTAGTTCCTTGAATTCTGCTGCTGTTCAAGGATTCGGGTTATCGCAGGGGTAACATAAAACCCCACACCGCTTAGTTTACCTCTGCTTTGTGCTCGACTGTGCTAAAGCAGCATTTTTATTTTCACAAGTCAACATACCCGAAGTGGAACGCCTGTCTGACTTACGGATAAATATGCTGATCAAAGTTCACCATTTAAATCTAAAAAAAAAAAGAGACTAAAATACAGAGAGAGACACATATATGTATATGCATGATTATTTTAAATATAAACGTGTTTTAAAAAACAAACTATGGGACCCAGCTGGGTTGAAAACTGCCAATAATGTTACTTATTTTAGCCTGGCCTCACGTATGTGCCTCCAAGGGTCCAGAGTTTCTTGTCATTTTCTAAAGCGGTCTCATGAAATAGAAAATCAATGTTTTTGTTTTTTAATATTTTTTCTGCATTTTTACGCGTTTAGAGTCCAGTCAGTTCATTTTTGTGACAGCATGTTAAGCCACTTCGCACTGACCTGGGAATCATTCGAGCACAAAAAAGGCCCCAAACACAAGGGATAAAGCAGCGTTGTGCCTAAACATAACAAACAACGTAAGTGTCGCGGCTCCTCTAACCAACGGCCGCGGCAGGCTAAGCACGGGGACACCGATGATGCGCAACAATAAACACGCGAGATGCACTTCTGTACCATTTGCTCCTTTTATTCCACATGGTACTGTCCGCTATACAAATCAGCACATGGGATCAAATGCAATACAAACACACAAACAAACATGAATGCAACTCACAAAACATTACACCAATTATTATGGCCAAGCTACGTCGTCTGACTATGGCATCAGTTATTGCCCTAAACTATACATGAAGATGCAGTAAAAATGCATCAAAATGACTCAAGCTGCGGTCAACAGAAAGCTTCCCCTCATGCTCACCCTATATTTTACTTTATCAGCATCAGGTGCGGTGAACAGCTGAGTGCAACCACATTTATCATCCAACACCCATGAGTCACGCCCACACCCGTGCACCAATACAGCGTGTGCATTTAAACCAACCCTCTTGATATAAAAAAGGAACAGCTCATATGGCTCCTACAGTAAGAAAGAACTTATTTTAAATTGTATATATTTAGACTCTTTGTTACTAGCAGCCTCACAAAGATACATATTTTTTCCTCCATGTCTTTATTTGAATATACAAAAATGCCAAAGATAACAGAGTCGGACGGACATAAAATAGCACGTTTGCACCAACAATGTGATTCCCAAAGAGCATTTAGCCAAAGCCCAGACATATCTCAGCACGGTGATTACGATCTAAAAGTGGACATAGACTATGAGCTGCTGCGAAAAATTCATCTTTCCTGATATTTGCGCTGTAATTAAAACACTCTTACGTAAATGGCGTGGGATAATGTTTTAAATTTAGCCATGTTGGTGATTAGCATTGCAGAGGTCGAGAGATTTTGTGCTTGATGAGTAACTATTTTATGTCACCAGCACAAAGCCGTTGCAGTGCAGGGCATTCCGTCATCTCCTTGTTACTCACTCGCACACGCCCACAGTGTGTTAGCGCCTACATGTTAAAATTCAGACGCTGATCGAAAGCTATTTTTATTTTGTTTGACTACCTTAATCTGCCTGTAGTAGGAACTGTAAACATGACGTCTGCAGATGTTGGCATTAACTATTCATAAAGCATCAAATGATGTTAATTAGACATCCTTCAAATTACTCAGCTTTTTGGCCAGTGTCACAAGCATCCCAAACTCCCCACTGAAACATCTTCCTATTGCAGTAGAGAGGGATCTTAATATTAAATTCAGTTCACTTATTTTTTATTTATATAATACCAAATCACAACCATGGTTGCCTCAGTGTACTGTCAGGTTAAGACCCTAAAATTAGCAAGTGCTTGGCAACAGTGGGAGGGAACCCCCCCCCCCTTTTAACAGGAAGAAACCTACAGCAGAAGCAGGCTCAGGAAAGGACAGCCATCTGCCGTGACCAATTGTGGGTGATACTTTTTCTGACTGCTATATATTTGAAATTATAGTGTAATGGAAAAGTTTTGTTTGTTATAAATCTCTGTTTGTACCTAATTATAAGCATGCAGTCAACGCTAAATCAGTTGGTGCCAAAATGCAACATTTGTAGTGCAAAAAAAAGAGCTGACCACGGGAACACGTCTAAGACCTGCAGGTAACTTCAACACGTGTGTTAAGAAGATGAACCCAGGAATTAAAATGATAATGATGAAAAGCTGTTGTCAGAGAAACGGCTTTGTGACGCTGTGCCGTTGACATTTTAACTTTTAGCTTCGCTGAAATCTCTTATTAGCATGGTACAGTAAAGAAAACATTGGTATGTAAACATAACCAACAACTGTCTCACATTACCTTTTAATACTGCAGCATACAAGCGCTGCGACAGTGACGTCAACGTCACACACAAGGCAGCTGTCGTGTAAAGTACTGAAAGGGGGTTTTGCTGGGAACCTGTACTCTGGTTGTGTTCAGGCAGTAAAGCCTGAAAAAGTGAATCATCTCCTAAAGTAACTAAATGATCATTTTCAGTTTGGATTTTCCTTCAGTTCAAAGTAGCCATTGGTTCAGATTCTATCCAGGATAAATATTTCATGAGCAGGCTGAACCCTGCTTTATATGGGTACAATCCAAGTGCTCTAAAATACACCGATCTAGTCGGTGTCATATGTGCAGGCTGGCTCCGAGAGCACGCCACTTCTAACAGATTCCTGTGTTAAAATGTCAACTTTACATTAGAGATAAACGTATTTACAGGCTGGTTTAAAATAAACGCTTTTAGTCTCTATGGTTATTTTTCCCATAAGTGATAACCTTATGGAGGGCTGATGTATATACTGTTAATTATTCTAACTTTCTGTTGTTAAGGCGTGGCCCTTTGTAGCCACGGGGCCTCACACCCTTGCTACTTTTGTTGGTGACTTTCGGAGCAAATACCTGATCGATTGCACGGGACTCATACGAGAAACGAGAGTAAACTCTCGTCACTCGACGCTTTAAGATGAGAAACGACAAATCTGGCTACAGCCATCCTTTTTCCTTGTCTGTGGACTGACTGAACACACGACAAAATTGCCCTTTCAGTTTCACTTCCTGTTGCTATTAAAAAAAAATGTAAAAAGCAGGCCTGTAACTGAATGAGCACCAGTACCAGATTGCAGTGCTACTCTCTCTTGATTCTGTTATGCTCGGCTTTACAAGATTGAGGGACCGTCTGTTTCCTTGCACTGGTACATCCTTGTTTTCTGGGCTCGTCTGGTCATGTTCTCACTGACTGCCACCACATTTCAAAGAGAAACGAGATAATATAGCAGAAAAAAACAAAACAAAAACACAGTAAGGCGTATGGAGGAGAGCATTGTGTGTGTGTGTGTGAGAGAGAGAGAGAGTGACTCGACAGAACAGACATCAGAGTGCGGTTGAGCGGTAAACTTGTGATTCTGTCTGTCTCATTGTGTACCCTTGGTACTGCAGTGGCTCTCCTTGAATTGTACTTTGACAAGGTCTCCTGTCTCTCTCACTCTCTCTCTCATTACATGAGCAGCTGCTGCCATGGTGACAGCAGCAATCAGGTATCCCCAGTCTGGGCCGACATTCTGCAGCAGACAATAAGCCCACACACGCACGCACACACACACAGAGGCACACAGCAGGATGTAATATCCTCCAGCAGTGATCCTGTATTATGCAGCAGACAGCTCTGCTCACTTCCCACTGTCATAAGTTACTTTTACTGATCATTCACTGCGTTTGCTTTGTTTTGTTCTCTTCAGAGCACATAAAAGCTCTGAAGCACATAAAAGGCAAGAATTCACAGAAATGAGCGTGTTCATTCTTCGATGATCTGATTGCATCAACAGTGCTCTATTCTTTATCTGTAAGTACATCATTATGGAAAACAATGATGGAAATTTCCTCCGTTTTTGCAATTAGATGATATATTAATGTCATTGAGGGCGCAGCACACACTTCAGATACTGGTGATATGCTGCTGTATGGTTTCTGTTTCATTATTCCATATTTGAATTACTACTTATATGTCAAAAGAATAGTATAAATTCAAAGGTATTGATGTTAGAGAGCTTTACACTTACTGTATCGGAATCAACACGTTCCTCGTGCCATAAATGGCCTTTAAAACAGATTGCTCAGGTTTAGGTGCCGGAGCTCTACCTGAGCTCTTAGGATTTATCTGCAGAACATCCTCTCTGACCTTCAAGACCCCAGCCCGGCCTCTCAGACAGGTTTCTCATGGCTGCTGCATCATAACAAAGCCATGTTTTTGCGCTGCGTCGCCTTCCTCTAACACAGTTTCCAGAGAGAACAAGTGCACATAGCCTGTGCGTATTTGCAGCACAGTGTGCTCATAGCCATCGGTCGTTTATTAAAATGAAATGTTCTCAGGCTGACTGAGAATCCCTTGTAAAGAATTATCGTTAATATTTTTCCTTTAAAAATGTAATTGTTACCACAGGCATTAATATTTGACAAAGACTGGATCCTGAACAAAAGAAAAACCTCTTTTACCAGGTTGGCGACCACCACGTGGCTTCACTTGGCTACTTAGCATAAGCGCCGCTGATACAGTACATAGCTGATTAGCTTATTATTAGCTATTTCTGAACCTGTATATAATCACAAAACATGGGTAACATATCACTGGTGTTGCTTCACTTCACTTACTGATAAAGAAACACATCTAAATTTCCCCCTTCAAGCCAGCTTTGCTACAATTGGCTGCTCTTCTCTCTGTGACATCATACAGATCCAAAAGTTAAAAAAAAGGATTATTTTACCCAAAACTGAACCAAGAGATCGAGAGTCGTTTTGCTTTTATGTTTTACTTGTTTTTGGTCATTTGAAGGCATCTAAACTACTTGGTTAGATTTGAAAATAGATTAAAATGTCATCGTTTACAACGTTATATGTGTAAATTGTAAAAAACATTTCTAAAATAAGTTGAAATCAGTGAATGATTGCTAGAACAAAGGTGATAACTTTTACAGGATTTGTTCCCTCAGTGTAGGCACACTATTATGTAGCCACAAAAACTGCACATTGCTAACTCATGGTCTGTGCATTTGTGTGTGTGTGTGTGTGTGGCTAGTTCTAGCACAGGATTTTGAGAGGTACAATGAATAGCAGGGTTACATGAGGCCGGCTCAGTTGTCTGGTTCTCAACAATGGATGCAAAAGGCCTTTCAGCCAGCACAACAGCAGCTTTAAATCATTCACAAACAGCCCGATTAAACCGATGTGATTTAGGTGTAGGTAGCAGCTGATATGGGTGCTGGTTTGCGGGTGTGTGTTTGTGTGTATGCGTGTTTCGTTGTTGCAATCACATGCATTTGTCAAATATCAGAATTTCTGCTTAATGCTCTAAAGAAAGTTTGAATGAAGAGACAAAGCAGCAATTTCAAAGGGAGATTCTCAGGAAGCACTTGCTCTAATGCATGAATGCACAAAGTTTCAGAAGCACACACACACACACACACACATACACATCTAGTAATCAGCATCGTTAAAGGGCAATTTGTGAGGGACCCTCTGATAGTCACAAGACCAGAGCACGTGGGATTCTTCACAGTGCTTGCTTTCACCACATTCAGAAGCCTTGTGATCTCTCTACAGATTAAGCAGGGTGGGGTACCTTCACCTTACACAGGCCCACACACACACACACCCAAAGCAGTCAAGTCACATATGAAACCATGTCACGCGATTCGCTGGTTATGGTTTAGAAGCTCTCGGGAAATGTTAGGTGCAGTTCACATTTCAACTGTTTTTGTGCAGTTTTATGGGCGATTTTGTGTCTGTAGTTCTTAAATGTGTGAGTATCTACCTTTGTGGGACACTCCTAGTAAACCGATGGCACTCTACACCTTTCAACATATGCTAGCTGTGCATGTAAAGGACATGATCAAGCTCGAGTCGTTACATAAGCCTCGCCAGACTTAAGCTGCAAGCAGAAAGAGAGAAAAGCTTTGTAATTCAATCCGCCCCCTACCATGTGATACCAAATATAATTGTGATCCTGAAGATGGTGTGTGTTTTCCTTCTTAGTGAACTAGGTCACGCCGAGACCAATCCTTATTTCAAGGAATAGCATTTGTGCATTCAGTGTTTGTGTCTTTGAAGCTGTAGCTAAAAAAGAAAGAGGAAAAAAAAGAGTTTGAAAGATGCAGGCGAGTCCCTGGCGATGAGATGATTTCCCAGTGCAGATTCTGCGAGCAGTTCAAATCCAAAGTGTGTCACATCACTAAAAACTTGTGGCCCTGCAGGTACTTTTGTCCCTGTTACAGATACAGAGACTAAAAAAGTTGTGGGCCACAGCTGTACAGGCTTCATAGATTACTGTGGAATCCAATAACGCTCGCAATGTGACAAAACTGAGTCATCTGGGTCTTCACTTTCAGCGGGCAACAGAAGGTGAGGGTGAACCAGAGACATTGTAACGATGTCTGTATGTTAATCAGAAGGAGGAGACGGGACAGTTAAAGATACCTGAACAGGAAATGGTGTAAATTCCTTCATGTGGGACAAAATCATCAAATCTTATAAGCTGTTCTGATGACTAGTGCTTTAAAAGCCTGTTCACATCTAAGTGTCAAAGTCAATTAGATTGACTTAAAAGAATTGTTTTAGTTAACTTAAAAGTTTCCTTTACTGTGTATAACAAGCGATGAGCCAGCAGGTAAGCACTTATCTCTTTAAAAGGTAAAGAAGAAGAGTGTGTGTGTTCTTCACTATCTACTTCACACGTATCACTGAGGACCCAGAGGAGTTTATGTGTCAGGCTGTGAGGCGTTGGGTCCGTGTGTTTAGCGTGTAAATTGTCCTTCTCCAAACAGGCACATTTTGAACAGCTACTGTGCTGCTTTTGGTGATGACACAAAGGTAAGAGAGAAACAGAGACGTGTTGTGAATCCTGCAGTGTTTGGCATTTTTAAAGATCTCAGAAATTGTTTTGGATACCATGTCTTTTAATTTTATTTACATGCAAATATGCCACTTTTAGATGAAGTAAATAAATAAATACATGCAGCGTGTTTTTAAAAAATAAAAGAGAGCAAGTGAGCAATTAAAGTTATCATTGCTCTGACAATATCCCACTTTATGTGATTGGCTTTATGCCTGTGCGTTTGTGTCCCGATGCTTGCGTGTGTGCATTTTCTGCCCTGAATCTTAACGTGAGCCAGCCCTGTGAAGCAGTGGACAAACTGTGCGTGCTTCTGAGCCGTATATGCATGAGTGCGTGTGTCGGAGCGCGCTCATTTTTCTGAAGAATGCTTGTGGGCATAGCCGGGGCCGGTAACGAGGGGAGATGGGAAAAGACGAGGGGGAGGGAGCAATGATGCAGCCGGTCTAAAAATAGCACCGCCTCCATGCCCCTTCTACCCCTGATGCTTCTCTTTGCTTATCTCCTTCACAATCCCTCCATCTCCTCCTTTAGTTCTTCATCATGACAAAAAAAACAAAAACTGCAGGGAGATGAATAATGGGATTGAGGTGTTTAAGGTGTTACTGCCCTCCCCCATACATCCTTTAATCAGAAAGAGGAGTGCATGGCACGGGCCAGAATCCAGAGTGGCACAAAGTGGACCGAGGGATGAGCGAGGAAACAGAAAGGTTGCGCATGCTTAGTAACAAACTGTTAGAGTTTGCCATCAAGACACAGATCCTAAATGCCAGCTTGTGTTCCCTCTCTGTGCTGGAGCTTTAAAATGGAAATAAGAGTTGGACTTTTGTTGATGAATGCGTGTTTCTGTGTTCATCATAATATATCCTACTGAATCACTTTCATTAATGCTTATTAATACAAGTAATACAGCCAGGGAAGGTCAGTTTTGAGTGCATACTCTCCATTCATTCAGGTAGGTGAACATAGGGATAGCTTATAACCTCATCACCAGTCTGTTAAACTATAACACTGGGATGTAGGGAAAAGAGACGGCGGCCGTTATTCTGGAACTTCAGGCTTTTTGTCAGAGGTGGGGAACATTTTTTTTGACAGACCGACTTTGATACACGCTGCTGTGGAACAACCGAATCGAAATATGTGATGAAACCATGACAGATAATTTAAATAAACCCGGGTCATTGTCCCAGACTCTGTGTCAGTCTGCTCCATCCAGCGCAATCTGTGAATGAGTAAAAGCATTATTCAAAAACATGACCATGAACACGTTCATGGTCATGTTGATGGACATGAATTAAATTGTCTTTTGTTATGACCTGAGTCAGACTGTTAACAGTGTTAATACCGACACAGTTCAGAGCCGCATCACCGAGATGCAGAGGTGGCAAAAGTATAGACATTTTGTCCTTAAGTAGAAGTGCAGGTACCTGTGTCAAAAAATACTCTGGTACAAGATGAAGAAGCGATTCAACTTCTTTAGTCAAGTAAAAGTGAAAAAGTACCGGCTCTGAAATGTACTCAAAGCAAGAAAGTAAAAAGTAGCTTTTTGGAGGGCGTTTCTAGAGGCTATTTTTGTGCAAAGCTGACTGGACCTTGTGCTGTGTTATTGTTATAATAAAATAATATTAGTACATAGGAAAACACATTTTGTTTCAGTCTGAATTTCATTTTTAATAAAGGTATTCTTGAATCATAGAAGAACATGAGCAGAGAAAAAGAAGAAGAGAATAGTTGTTTTCTGTTGCCCCTGTTGTAGAGGGTGGCTTTGCCTCTAAACAGGAAAATGTGTAGGGAAGGCGTTAAAGTGGGATTCAGCAGGTGGGGGCACCCTAAAATCAGTTGTAATGGCTCAACATGAGGGAAAGAATCACGATTTCTATCGAGAGCTCTGGGAGATGTTCTTGACATACATGCTGTAATCAGCTGATCTGCTGCTCTTTGCAGATTTACAAAACTTGATTTCAGCGAGATGTCAGCAGATGCTGAGTTGCTCTGGCAGGTTTCCATCCTCCACACTGACAGTACACTGCAGAGTTCGTCCACCTCAGATTATTTTGCAGCATGTTTCTCAATATGAAAAAAATGTAACGCCACATTTAAAAACAACAGGACTTACAATTAAGCTTTAAATTTACAGTTTATCAAATACGACTGAGCCTCCTTACGTCTAAATCTAACCTCTCTTCTTCCTCTCCTGTCTTTCTTATCTTTCTCCATCTCTGAGTGAAGTTAGCGCTCTCTCTCTCTCTCTCTTTTCTCTTCCTGTGAAATGAGGCAGCTAGATCGTAAGCTAGCAACACAATGTGTGTGTTTGGTGATGTTTGATGAGGCAACATAAATGTTGCATTTGAACTTTCTTGCCATTTATAAAAGTTACTCCCTTTATGCTGGCTGGGTAATGGCTCTCACTGTGGTTTGCTGGAGTCCCAAAGACATAGAAATGGCTTTGTAGCCCTTATCAGACCGACAGATGTCACTGACTTTGTTTCTCAGCTTTTCATATGCTGTGTGGCTTTTTGAGACCTTATAGCCTGCTTCTCAATGTTGGACAGGTTCTATTTAAGTAATTTCAGCAGATGTCTGGCACTAATCAGGCCTGGGTGTAGTTGGTGCATTTGAACTCAACTTTCCAAAACATTTGGTTAATCGAAATTGTGATTTTTGGAGGCAATACTTTTTCACCCAGGGCCAGGTAGGTTTGGATAGCTTTTTTTTTTATATGTTTTCTTTTTTTTTCTGGATTATCTTTGTCTAATATTAAAATGTGTTTGATTATCTGAAACAAAGTAAGTAAAGTAAGTCTGACAAAAATGCAAACAACTTAGAAGTGCAGTTCTTTTATTAATGGGACTCTGTACAGTTCATTGCTAATACACATTTTGAAAATATATTTAATATAATCATTTAGGTTAAAGCTTCACCACCCACAGATAAAAAAATGAAGTCATTGTGACTTGATTTGAAACTTTAGTCCTTCACATAATCCAATTGATTGTATCTAAAGAGAAAAGAAATGCCGGTCTGTCAAATTTAATCGAGTCAGCTGGAACTTCAGAAAGCAAGAAGTCAATGTCAAATGAAATCGGGGCTTCCCAAGCGTGGACCGGACAGGAGGGAGAAGCTGAAGGGCTCAAAAGCAGATAAAGAAGAAAGGAGCTGAGGAGAAAAACTGTGCTGTAATCCCACCGTGACTGGCATCCCTGTCTCCTCCTGGCCCGGTAGCTAGCCTTCACAACCAGGGCTGTCAGAGGTAGCACACTTTGCTTTGTATTCAGCCTTTGTATCGCTGTCATTTATCTCACACCCAGAGACACGACAGCTGGGTAAACTGTGCACACCAACCCAAGGTTCAGTTCTAGTTTTTTATCTCTCTTTTTACTCTGGATCACATTTAGAGATACCCTCTGAATCCATCACTCACCACAGCAAAGACCACACACAGACAAACATAAACACACTCTGCCTCTTATCCAGACAGGAGTAGCTCCTGGGAGGTATGGGCTGAGGGTTTGTCAGCTGGATGGACTTGTCAGATCTGCCGTTAGGAACTCAAAGTAGCACGCTACACAGTTTGTATTGTATTAGTTGCTTTGAGAATATTGTTTCTCTGATACTGCACTGAAGAGGAGCAAGGAGGACAGGAGAGAGGGATTTGATGATGTCTTATTAACCTGCTCCTGTTATTGACTCCATTTTGTATCCCTTTGTGTCTGCGCTCCTTGAGGCAAAGCGAGACAGACGCAGAGAGGAAAATAAGGGAAAAGACAAAGGAGAGAGGGCTCAGATGCTATCACAGTAACCTTGTCCTTTCACCACTGTCAGGGTCCCTGCCTCGACCTTAACAGACTACCGCAGGAAGGATAAATCCTCTCCAGCATGTTTAGCTTTACAGTATTACAGTGCCAGTAGCAAATACCACCAAAATGACATTGAAATGATGTTTTGTAGTAGATAATGCAGTGCAGGAGCGGTGAATACTGTGGCTTTGGGTTAAAATTATAAGCATGTGCAGGCATGCCGTACATGATTATGTACAGGAACTAGTGGAGATTGTTTATGTGATCCGCCGGTCAGGCATAACATTGTGAGCACTGACAGGTCAAGTGAATAACACTGATTATCTATTTATCATGGTACCTGTTAGTGGGCGGGATACATTCAGATGCAAGACAACATTTTGTCCTCAAAGGTGACGTGTTAAAAGCAGGAAAAAAGGGCTAAAACAACAGTTTGAGCGAGCATCTCCCAAAGGACCGAGCGAAGGGGTTATATCACTTGGCTAGCCTGGGAGCGCCTTGGTGTTCCCCCGGAAAGGCTGGAAGAGGAGAGGGAGGCCTGGGCTTCTCTGCTTAGGCTGCCCCTGCGACCTGGCTCCGGATAAGCAGAAGAAAATGGATGGATGGATGGGTGGATGGATGATGGATGGACAGATGGATGGTTGGTTGGATGGATGGATGGACGGACGGACGGATGGATGGATGGATGGATGGTTGGTTGGATGGATGGATGGATGGATGGATGGATGGATGGACGGACGGATGGGTGGATGGATGGTTGGTTGGTTGGTTGGTTGGATGGACAGATGGATGGTTGGTTGGTTGGATGGATGGATCTCCCAAACTGCAGCTCTTGCGTGATGTTCCTGGTCTGCAGTGGTCAGTATTTATCAAAAATGGTCTAAGGGAGGAACAGTGGTGAACCAGCAACAGGGTCATGGGCAGCAAAGGCTCATTGATTCACATGGAGAGTGAAGGCTGACCTGTGTGGTCCAACCTATCAACGAGCTCAATAGTTTGTGTCCTCCTCTCCATTACATCTTTAAAAGTGTCCAGTTTGCTGACAATTGCAAAATCCATCATTTTGCTGCACACATTGAGGGATCTCAGCTTCTACAGTGTTGTTCTTCCCATTTAGCCCATTACTTTTACCTCAATATTTGTGTGGGTGACACGCTCTGGAGAACTACTGAAAATTTATGGTGTACACATTTAACAAAAATGGAGACAGCACAGTCTCAGCACAGGGTTTTCTTTTATTTCCTGTAGTTTCATTCTCAACAGCGGCTCAGTTGTGTTTAATGCATTTGAGAAGTCGAAGAAGGTGATTCTCACTATGCGGCCATTATTACAAGAATAGTGTCACCTTTATGTTCATTAAGTGTAAAAACCAGAAAGTTGTCTTTTGTGTGTTGCTATTGTGTTAAATTGCAGTAAAGAAATGCAGTAAAATGCCAACTTCTCAGAAAAAATTACGAGGCATGTGAGCAAAACTGTTTGAAGAAGACATGAGAAATGTTTAATAAATGTCTTTTGCAAGATTTTCGTGAGAGTATGAGCTGTAAACACCAAGCTGATGCTATTTTTTATTACCCAGTCAGTCTAAATATACCACCCTACTGCACCAAGTAGGATTTTTATGGGCTGAAAATGGCTTTTATAAAACACTCAGAAAACATGCAAACAGAGAACGCAGAACTGGGGCACAAATATAAACCCGAGCAGGAAAGTCAGATTGATGGTTCTCTTACTATTTACACTCAATCAGCAACATGGAATTACAATCTTGGTAAAGAGAAACAAAAACGTGTGAATTAATGCAAAAACATCTGTGTATGTTTTCTATCAATCCATTTCCTCCCACAATCCAAAAGCTAAATGAAATGTTAGGTTCAATGCTGACTGAAGGTGTGAATATCAGCATGAATGGTTGGTTGTCTCTGCAAAGGACAAGTGACACTACACGGGGTGTACTACACTTCTCACCTAGTGCTATCAGGGATTGGCTCCAGCCTTTGGTAATGCTATGAGGGTAAGAAGTTGTGACACCTGTTTGTGAGATTCCTAGAAAAGTATGATATGTACTAAACATGACACCATTGCACTGGATCTCAGTGCAGCATTTGATACAGTTGACCACAACATACTACTCAAACGACTGGAGAACTGGGCAGGTCTTTCAGGAACTGTACTAAACTGGTTCAAAACATACTTAGAAAA
>VUQR01026428.1:23195-66282 GCA_015108515.1 Hemichromis elongatus | reverse complement strand
AAGAACAACAAAATAAACTATCACAGCTATGCAGATGACACACAGATATATATTACAATGTCACCAGGAGACCGAGGCCCTGTACAGGCTCTTGGTAAATGCACTGAGGAAATTATTGACTGATTGTGCCACAATTTTGTCCAGCTAAAAAAGTAATAGTCTTTGGAGCCAAAGAAAAACGATTACAGGTCACCAGAGAACTTCAATCTATACACCTAAAAACCACCAAGGTGAGAAATTTGGGTGTAGTGATGGACGCAGACCTAAACTTAGAAAAATACATTAAGGCAATAACAAAGTCAGCTTGCTATCACCTCGAGAATATCGCAAGGATAAAAGATCTGATGTCTCAACAGGACCTGGAAAAACTAGTCCATGCATTCATCTTTAGTGGGCTTGATTACTGTAACAGCATCTTTACAGGTCTACCTCAAAAATCAGTACAACTACAGCTCATTCAGAACTCTGCTGCTCGAGTCCTCACTAAGACCAAAAAAGTGGACCACATCAGTCCAGTTCTGAGGTCTTTACACTGGCTGCCGTGTCCGTCAGACGATAGACTTTAAAGTTCTGATGCTGGTCTATAAAGCTCTGAATGGTTTGGATCAAAATACATCAGTGACCTCCTAACCCAGTATGAACCTTCCAGATTCCTCAGGTCATCTGGATCAGTTCTTTTATCATTTCCTAGAGTCAGAACCAGACATGGAGAAGCTGCATTCAGCTTTTATGCTCCATATACTGTATTTGGAACAAACCCCCAGAAAGCCTCCTCAGATCAGCTGAAACACTCAGTTTATTCAAATCCAGGTTGAAGACTCACCTGTTCTCAGCTGCATTTGAATAAAGCACAAATCCGCACTGTTTTACTTTTAAGCTTAAATTGCAAAACTTCATTTTAACTACTGATTTTATCTACTGTTCCTTTCTTTTTTTCCATTGTAACTCATGCTTTTTATTTGTTTTTGTTTTTTAATGTCTCTGTAAAGCACTTTGAATCACCTTGTTGTTGAATTGTGCTATATAAATAAACTTGCCTTGACGTACCATTTGAATACTCTACTTTCAACTTTTGATCAATCAGGTGGAGGCAATTGCGACGACACTCATTTCAAATGCTTGAACTATGGAAAAATTGATTTTGAATTCAGTAGGAAGCGTCAAAGGCGCTTTACATATAGAAGCACTTTACAGAGCCACTATGGTACAAACTCCGTTCAGATGTTTTTAAAGGTGCTGACTTTAAATTCTGTAACTTATATATCTGTCAAATCTGTTCACACATTTCATCCCTCGTTTCTCCTTTCCAGCTCTTCTCCATTGTGATTTTTGGCTGCATAGCCAATGAGGGCTACATCAACCAGGCCAAAGAAGAGGAGGAGTACTGCATCTTCAACCGCAACCAGAACGCCTGCAATTATGGGGTGTTTATGGGCTCCATGGCATTTCTTTGCTGTGTGGGCTTCCTGGCTTTGGACATCTATTTCCCTCAGATCAGCAGCGTCAAAGACCGCAAGAAAGCTGTGCTGGCTGATATTGGGTTGTCAGGTAAACCCATTGTCTTTTCATACCGTATTTCTTTACGATACACTGTTGTTGTGAAGAATCTTGTTTGAGTTTGGATTTTTACTTTCAGATGTGTATACAGATAGCTAAGGCCTCAGTTACACAGACCTAGAGACTGGTTTGGGGACCATGTGCAATCACCAACAGGTTGGTGAGTGGCTACTGTCTGTCGCCAAGTGATACCGACCGCAGAGACGGTGCTGCACCGAAAACCTTGTGATTGATTGGTCGGTGGCAGATTTCCAAATACTTTTAAAAATCCCGCCTTACCTCTACGAGTCAAAAGCTGAAAGTTTTACTTTGAAGATGGGTGTTCTTTATTTCCAGTTTGCGCCACAGTTTTTACAGTTTCACTACCGCTTGGGGAGTAGTTTGCAAGTTATCTTCAACCTAAAATACAGCGACTGTGGGAATCTGCTAGCAACCAAAGCAGTCACAAGGCAAGTGTCAGCAATCTCTTGCTAACCGTTCAGAGAGCACACATTTCTTCCAAGCACCAGGTGGTTGCTGGGGGTTGCCGATTAGTCTCTGGGTCTGTTTGTGTGGAGCCCAACAAAAGCTGGGTCCCAAAACCTAGGACGCATCCTCCTGAGGCCGCATTTGTAGGCCGATTACGTTACAGCGTCACGACGAAGGCTGTCCCAATTTGAAGGCTGCTCCAAATGCAGCTGACAAATGCGTCCTTCACTTCCCCAAATTTGAAAAGCGGTTCGGGTGTATCCTTTGTGGCCCAACCTATCCCAGAATTCATAGCGCGGCACAGCCAATTCTAGTTTTCAACAATAGCGGCAGCTACTTAGTTTTAATATTACTCTTTCTGAGTCACAAAATAAACTTTTAACATATATTCAGGTGAGAATGTAGCTGTCTAAACTTTGAATATCTGCTCGATTTATCAAGATATCACATATTTGCAAAAGTGGCATTTTCGGCGATGTCTGTTATCCACCAGATCGATAGCTAGCCGGGGGTTTAAGGCTCACTATAGCTAGCGAGAACACCAGACTTCCGGCACATCATTTTCTGACCCTGCACGGTCTTTCACTACTCGGGTCATGGTAGTTACCTTAAAAATGTTACTGTTTGGCTTTTTTTCAGTGTTTTATTTGTTCCTGAGAAAATCGGTTTGGCTGAGATTAAAGTTCTAGTTTCCACACAGCTGAATAAACATCAAACAGAAAACTGATTAAACAGAAGTGCGGTAGAGAATTTACTCCAATGTCATGTTATATTTGAGGGAGCAAGGACTAGACGGATGAGATTATTACACTACACTGAGACAGCTGGTGACGCAAAGCTGAAGGCTAGCCCGTCCCGTTTCACAGCCTCACACTTCTGGCCTTCTCCATCTTTGAAGGACCCACAGCTAGCGACTCCCACAAACAGCTTTCATAAATACCTGAATTCACTCCCCATAGATGCTCGAACCCAAAAAGACCTTTTTCAGTGCAAATTATCTCAGCCGTTCAAAATACACCACCTAACGAAAAACTGTCAGCGATTTTTGTAATGTATAAAAATGCCATGCAGTTAGGTTATTACAGCAAACGGAGAGAGAGGTGTGACAGGGTTAATAAGTAGACTAGTACTCATCTGACACTAACGGGTCTCTGAGATGTCGTGTCCCTGATAGTGGCTTCCACTACTTCTCCACTGCACTGCTACCGCAATAAACTCAAATATAATGACAGGACAGTGAAGTGTTGGATCGGTTAATGAGGTAGTTCCTGTCACAGACAGAATCCTCCCTCCCTGTTTTCGTCACCTACGCTCTCTGACTCTCTGATTTCTCTTCCCGTATCTGTTGTAATACGAGATGGTTTCCACACTGAAGGAATAAGGGAACCTGCTAATCCCTGGATATTTCTGATTAGGCTTCATACATTGCCTCCATACTCCAGCTCTTTTAATTTCTCTCTCCTCTTCCAGTTCCCCCCAGCCAGCAGGAAAGAATCATATCTGATTTTATGAGTAAATCCTGCTGTCTGACAGCTCATTTTGCGTACCACAGGGCACATTTTGGGCCTATTGCTGTTCTCAGCTCATTGTCTCCACCTTTTCTTTCTTATACTGATTTAATTACCCACTTGAGTCACCCAGCTGTGGTACCTGAGCTTTGTTTTTCTGCACCATGTGTTCGACAATTTGAGTAATATGCTTTGTTTCTTTCTTTGTGAGAGTTTTTAGTAAAACTGTTTTTGTTTTGCTAAACAAATGGCAGCAGGAACTTAGCCTAGCTAAGCTAAAAGATTTGAAACTGGGCAGAACGTTTAGTTTATAAGACAGCTAGCTGTTCTCCCCTACTGTTAGTGCATATTCTGAACTAAACATCCATATTTCTATATTTGCCATCATCTAATCAACTAATTACTATAAAGCCAATACTTAAACTAGTCTTTTAACAAATGAATTCAGTTGTAAACACTGTAATTTGCTCATATTGAGTTTATCCATTCTGTTATTTTGGAGTTAAGCAAGAAGAATTTGTTTTATCTTAAAGTTGTTCAATGAGTAATTTTACTCTGAATCTGTTTTTTTTTCTTATTCCAGCTTTCTGGTCCTTCATGTGGTTTGTGGGTTTCTGTTTCCTGACCAACCAGTGGCAGGCAACTGAGGACAACCAATTTAGGGAGAGAGGGGATGCCGCCCGAGCAGCCATCACCTTCTCCTTCTTCTCCATCTTCACTTGGGTAAGGAGCTCACTGGCCTGATGTGGCGCTGTAACCAAAGACGGGTCTGACGACCTAAAACTGAATCTTATTTGGCTTTTAACCTGAGCTTGCTGATGTAGTCACTGAGCTATATAAACATATATATGTGTCTCCCTTCATCTTCTTTTTTAAAACTGCTTACTGTTTCCGACATGTGAACTCATGAGTGTATAAATATTGTTCCAACAGGGGGCCCAGGCTCTCTTCTCTATGGAGAAGTTAAAGAATGTGTCATTCGAAGAGGAATACACCAAGCTGTTCCCTCCTCAGCCTTATCAGTCTTTTGTTTGACTTTGTCTTCTCTCTTTGTCGCCTTAACCATCTGCAGCAGGTCCCACACGCTCCTCTTTCTTTACTGAGACTGCACTTGATCCAGGCGCCCTCTTACAGCAAATACTGCTGTTGTTGACACAGAGACATAAAAGCACAATCCAAGCACCTACAAACACCCACATTAACAAGCAGGCTGACCTTATCATTCATCAGCGCAAGACCCTCAACAGCTAAATTTACACATGTGCAGCTCTAAATGCCTCAGGTCTGAAATCAGAGCTTTTTCTGTTGGAGTTTCATGAAAAGACATTTAATTCACGAAGAAAAGCTTCACAAAATGTATTTATTAGGTTTGTTGTTGTAACAGATGTGTGAAGAGTGTGGCGGTCAAAGTATCTGCAACACCAAACCCGGAGCCCTGAACAAGTGCCGTCTCAGTTTCTAGGACTGGACACCGATTTTTCTAATCCTTAATTGTAGTTTTTATAAAATGATCCATTCCTTAAAATGTTTTTTTCTTTTTTCCCCCCCTAATTTTCAGTTCCTCACTTAACCTTCCAGGACGTGACATCCACATATGTGGACATTATACTGCCACTGTTCTATGGGAATTTAAAACGAGTGTCCTCATATGTGGATCTCATTTTTCTCAGAAACAAAAATCAGGTCATTATTTGTTTTTACATTCATCGGGTCCCGATCAGCCCAAATCGGAAAGAGAAATGAAAAATGCGTGGCGATGGGTTTTGTCAGATATATTATTACACAGATGTGTCGCTCTCAAAATCCTCAATTGAAATCTATGGGAGAACTCCACAGCACACAGATGTTGGTGGAAGTATAACTCGTGTTTGTTTCAAGCCTGTTCTGTTGTGTAACATCTGATTGCTCACTGTTCACACAGTTCACAATGGAAGGAAAGCTAATTCAGCTAATGCTTAGTAATACCAAAGAAGTATCCAGACTTGTTTGAAGATGAGCGACTTTGTTTTTGTGCTGGACAGTTTCTCCAGTGGAAGGACTTCGGGTTCAATCCACACAGCAGCGAAATGTTAAAGAGCTTTCTGCTGGATGATGTTGAGTTCACACTTATACGAGCTAAAATATCCAGCTACAGACTCCAGGTTCATATTTAACAGATCTTATAGGGGTGTTACTTTTCTCTGTGATTGAACATACAGCCCCCCCCCTCCCCCCTTCACAGTTAATTTTATTAAATTTAGAAGGTAGAAGTGTGTGAGGGCTTCAATTTTACCATTTAACATTATGAATTCATTGGCTTTTATAGCTAGGTTTTATTATGAGGGTGCTAATAAAATGTTCGACATTCATATTAACGAAAAAGTCTGAAATATTCAGGGTTCAGTCTGTGTGACTCACACTGCAATGACTGCAAATTTCCTCTAAGTATATGCTCCTTTTGGACAGTTAGCTGGCCTAATGTGCTGCCATGTACCGACTGACAGAATCAAAAAGTTTTAAGTGCTGCAGCTTTTCAAGTGTCTGCAACAGCTGAGCAGTCAGTGATAAAGAAAATCTCCTAGTGTAACTTAAATGAGTTTACCTTTCTCTGTGTTGCTGTGTTTTACCTCTGGCTTGTCCCGCGGTTTCCTTTCTGAATTATCAACACGAGGGGAACTCGTGCTGTTCTTCTAGAGCTACACAATGTAGGAGCGGCGCTTTTTGTGCTGCTGTCTGAAGAAGTAACTCAGTGTGACTGACTCGCTAAAGCTGTCTAATAATGTTATTAAGCTTTCCAGCCAACTAACCACTGTGTCCTCCTGTCTCTTGTTGTCCAACCCCTCCCTTCCTTGCACTAACATCGCCGCGTCTCTGCTTCGTCATCTGTCTTCAATCGCCTCCTCTTCACCTCCTCGTCCTTTTTCATATACGATCCTCATCGCCAAGGCGGCCCAGTCTTTCCTGGCCTTCCAGAGATACAAGCTAGGGGCCGACTCGGCCCTCTTCTCCCAGGACTACACAGACCCCAGCCAGGACGCAGCCGGAGCCCCTTACACCTCATTCGGTGGGGATGACCTGGAGAGCCCAGGAGGAGGAGGAGGCCAGACCAACAGTGACGGGGCCTTCGATGGATCCGGAGGCTACCAGCGTCAAGAATACTGAGATGTTAGGGAGAGATTCATGTATGCTGACCAGTATTCAGATGAAGTTGTCCAAAGTTTCTACTTCAGAATAATATTTGTGCTGTTTTGTGTTACACAAGAAACACTGAATCCATTACTTAGTGTTTTGGGCAGATCTTTGATCACATCCTAGATTCAACAACCTCAAGTTTTGAGTTGCAAATTTATTGTAACAATTTACTGTTTTAATGGTTACATGCAAGGGTTAAAGTGGGATCTGGCAGGCGAGGAAACCTGAAGATCGGGCGTAGCGGTGCAGCATGGGGAGAAAAGATTTACTTTGAAATAATTCACACAAAATTCTTGTTTTGGTTTGTGAGTTCCAGCAGATTTCATCGGTTTTTCACGGTTCTTTGCAAAATATAAGCAATCGCATGTACGGCCGATTTTCCCTAGACAGTAAAACGTTTGTATAAAAAGGTTGGATTCTGTGAGTAAGTGTGTTCCACGACATCACCTTAAATGTAAATTGATGTCTGCTACCCCTGATGTAAGCTAACATGAACACCACAGCCTATAACAGTCTAACAGCTTACTTACTGCTTACTGCAAACTAACAGCGCTGACCTTTGACTTCCGTTCGTCGTCATCTCTGAGACGTCCCACGTTAACGTTTTCTCCTCTCTGTGGGAAATGCATTAAGTTGCTCCACTGATTCTTCTCCTCCTCTTTAGTGCGAGGTAGATGCTGAAGTAGCGCGACCACAACTTTACACCTGCACCATGAACACATCACAGGGATGAGAAGGAAAAGGCGATGCGTTGAATGCGTCAAAGCTCCGCGGTGTGTTGTTTTTGTTTTTTTTTTAAATATTACTGAGCAGGTATCTCCAGGCCACAACTGGAAGTGACGCCAGGCTGCAGCATAAGAAAAATGAACTCATTCAACAATCATTTATTATTTATTACATCAAGGTACCAGAAAATTGTTGAGACCCACTTTAACCCCTGGTTAGGTGCACAAAATAATGTGCCTGCTATAATAAATAATGTAAAGAAAACATATTATCAAAGGTCAGTACAAGAAAAAGAGTGTACTTTTAAAATGTACAGGGAGAGAAATTATGACATTTTACATTTAAGAGTTATAGCAGCATTCAGCTCAGTTTACTTTGTGAACGCAACAACAGCTTCTGCATCTAGGCGGTGATTTTTATCCCATGTGACAAACACTGAAGTAATCAGAGGAAGTTAATATCAGTTTTTACCTCTTTCGATCAGATAAAAAAACAAACGAAACAACAACAAAGAAATTCTGGGCATCCTCCAGATTTTGGATCCGTGGGTAACGGGTGCAGCGCAATCTCAGGAAGGTGCAGTTGGGCAGTGAAGTGACGTCATCCTTGGGAAGGAGCTATGGGATGCAAACAGACACCGGGTTTTACCGAAGATCTTCATTAGGGTTTTGGGGGCGGGGGGTGGATTAGAAACTATCAGCAGGTCACCCTGTAGCTGATCAATGCTTGTGAACACACTGCCTTCAATCAGTCAGCAAAATAAGTCCGATAGCTGAAAAACTCCCCAAACACTCACGCACAGATTCACAGCATATTGATGCTGCAAACAGGTTTTTGCTGACAGAGCTCGTCAATGGGCCGTTACAGGATATCAGCATAGACAAACAAGCTGTGCTGGCGTATCAGGCAACTAGTCCCCTTCACTGTATAATGACAGTGTTTGTCTGGGTGTGTATTAAGATTAGTCTTTTTCTTCTTTTCTTGAAGCGCCGATGTTTCTATGTTTCCCTGTAAAGTTTTTTCTTTCCTCAATTGTTGCCTTAGTGCTGACTGCCAAACAGAATCCAACACGCAGGAACACAAGCCTCCACAACACACTGATGCTCTCTTTCAGAGTCTTAACGTACAGCAGAATGAGCAGTCAAGCTACTGAACGAAGTTTGTCATCGGTATAGAGCCTTCCACTGGGCACTTATCGGCAGGTCTGCGGGAAACCTGGGATTCTCTTAAGGATTTTTTCTCTAGGGTGATTTCCGCTCGCTGGCAACAAATCTGCAGGCGTCCTCAATATTTACGAACATGCATCGCTCTGTTTTTTGTGCTCCGTTTTTCTCCAGTATATCTGTCTGTACAAACATATGTAAATCTATAATTCAGTATATAACAGTGTTTGAGAAGATTCTGCTTTATTTTAGGGCATTAAGCTAATTCTGTATAAAAAAAAAAGAAAAAGAAAGCTCTATGGTCCGTTAAGTGTTATTGTGATAAGATATCTGGTGAGGTTATCCATGCCTCATCCTTTATGTTGCTCGGGGTAAGGAGAAGTTTTTATTTTTGGGATAACAATATTAAATATTAAAATATACACACACACACACACATATATATATATATATATATGGCTACGAAAAATGTGACCAAATTATCAAAGTATATATGCACATATATACTTTATGCTGTACATCTGTGTAGACGTAGAGATGTGTGATGTTCCTCTGTGAAATGAAGCAAAGTAAGATTCAAGAAAAAAAAACGATTGTGTACAAATGTACGTTTTTGATGTGGTTTTAACCAATAAAAATAAAGAAAATACTGAAAAATTAAAGATGAGAATCTTTGGTGTTGGGTTTTTGGATTACGGTACTGTGCAAAATTTATGAGCCACCTTTCAGTTTTTCAGATATTTTACGAGGAAAACAGGAAGTAGGTACAGCGGTTTATGGAAACGAACAAACATACGGGGAAATGCAGAATAAGGAAAAAACTTTGTCAAATAAGACAAGATTTGGTATGACCACCTTCATTTATCAACTGAGCCTGGACTTGTGTCTGATTTCTTTAACAATGACACAATGCAAAGATATTCTGAAAATGTTTAGGCACAAAGACCGGACTGAAAATGAGTTAAGAGAAATCACCAATCACCAAACATCAAACGAAACACAAACGAAAAGACTGTCAGAAAGCCTGGAGATTTGTTGCTGAAGACCACTTGATTGGGGATGTCTTTATAGAAAATGCTGAAGCAACGTCAGCTTTTACCTGGGGTGAGCTTACATGTGCAGGAAACGTTTACACATTTATTTTTCAAAGTTGTAAATGGTCACAAGCGGGACGCTTAGTCCAGTATTTATAACGCACAGCTCCCTCTGCTGGCAGGAGTTCAACTGCAAGACAGCTTTTAATTAAGTGCAGTTATTCAACTTTTTTTTTTTGAAAAAAACTTTCTTTTGTTTTAGTTCACCCTGTTAATTTAATTTTAAAATAGTTTAATCGAGAAGAGTAAAGCTGCTGAGCGTGGCTAATTTAATGTAATAGATAGAATTAAAAATGTTTGAGGGTTTTTTTTTCGTATTTACAAACACCATAAACATAAAAAAGTGTAAAGCAAAAAGTGTAGCAGAGGTAGTTTATGGTAAACACGTGGTGGCGGTATTGTCAAAGAAACCCGGTTGAGCAACAACGCAGATGTCCATTTTTTTTCTTCTTTTCTTTTTTGTCGTTTTATTATTTATTTAAACATTATTTTCAGTTTATTATTTTTTACTTTATAAATTAAACAAATCTAGGTGTATTATGGAAATATAACACACGCTTACAAAGAGATAAAAAAAAAAACGAGCTTGTCGTTGAATGCTGCCTTCAAATACTGTCAGAATTGCTGATATATTAGCATACGAGTGGAAACGTCTCCGCCACCCAGGCAAAAGAAAAATAGAGCTATATCGTTATAACGTCACCCATCCATCCGCTTCTCCTTCTCAGGGTCGCGGGGGGTGCTGGAGCCTATCCCAGCTGTCATAGGGCAGGGTACACCCTGGACAGGTCGCCAGTCTGTCGCAGCACTAACACAAAGGGACAAACAACCATTCACTCCCACACTCACATGGGCAATTTGGATTTTTTTCAATTAACCTATCCCCACAAAGTGCATGTTTTTGGACTGTGGGAGGAAGTCAGAGTACCTGGAGAGAACCCACGCAAACACGGGGAGAACATGCAAACTCCACACAGGAAGACCCCGGCCTGATGGTGGAATTGAACTCAGGACCTTCTTACTGTGCTGCAGCAGTGCTGCCCACATCGTTATAACGTGAAAAGTTTATTGTTCTAACAATATAATATCACGTTATTACAATATACACAATTATCACGTTCGTACAATATAATATTTATATTTTCACGTTACAACGTGATATAGTTCTATTTTTCTTTTGCCTGGATGGCAGCTCTACGCTTCCGTATTGTACAGCTTGACTTCCAACTTCAGACTTTGAAGCTGAGATTTTCTACCTCTGCGCTGGGTCGTGAACGCAACGAGTTCCGTTCAACATGGCGGCCCAGCGTAGGAATTTGATGCAGAGCGTAAGTGTAAAGCCTGCCGTGTGTTACTCTTAAACTCAGTGTGTTAATGTTCCTCTGCTTTTGAAGACTGGCGTCTTACACTTTTCTTTCTCGGTGGCCATCGCCGGTTGTTCGGTTCGGTGCTTCCTGTGCTAGCTAATTTAGTTGAGCTCAAAGTGTTTGGCTAACAGTTAGCTGGACACCTTAATTGAAAAGAATAGGACTAATACGATTTATTAGCGTCTGTAATCAGCCCAGAGAAACGCTATCACTTGAAGCGGGAGGAAACAATAACATGACCGATGCTGCTGTTGCAGTCCAGCATATGTTTTAGATAACCTGTGTGAATTAGCCAAACTTGAGAATCAGAAACTGTTAATTGGCCATATTGTGAACAACACAAACGACTATTTTAGTGCGACTAAATTTTCTCGGTCGTTTATGTGAGTCTGTAGATCTCTTAGGGCACTTTTAGATTTACCTGGAAGACGGCTTTCCATTTGCCCTACGAGGAGATGCTATCAGTCTCTCCTGGGCGTCAATGATTCACTGTGCTTCCTGTCTCACAGCTAGAACATTCAGCTTCAGTGAATCTGAACACAGTCTAATGATTACTACCCAGTACTCATACTTCAGGCAAGGTGAGGCAGATACAATGATGGTAAAACGGAAGTACACCCCTTTTTTAACTTCTACTTAGCAGATCTTCAAATTAGGCAAATACAACCTCAGATGAACAACAACACATGACAGACACGGCGTTATCAGTTCTTGTTAAATAAGTCACAGAGCAGTCTGTGAATGCGACCATGATTCAGTAGCTTGTAGAACCCCTTTAAGCAGCAGCTGTTAAAGTTATTGTTTTCTGTACGACTTTATCACTACCTCACATCATTGCGATAAACTTGGACGTGGACGGGAGGAGTCAAGGATTTGATCCACCAGCCTTCCAATCGGCAGGCGACCCACTAAACCAGGGGTGGGGGGAACTCCAGGCCTCAGGGCCGGTGTCCTTGATCCAACACAGCTGATTTAAATGGCTAAATTACCTCCTTAACATGTCTTGAAGATCTCCAGAGGCCTGGTGATGAACTGGTCATTTGATTCAGGTGTGTTGACCCAGGGTGAGATCTAAAACCTGCAGGACACCGACCTTGAGGCCTGGAGTTCCCCACCCCTGCACTACGCCAACTGAGCCGCAGCCTCCGCACCTTTTCCACTGTTCTCCTGTAGACCTGCCAAGCTCGAGTTGCGTTTGTGCTGATATGGTGTGTTTGGTTTTGTCCAAACGTGTCACTGTGCACTGTGACAGAACTCCAGTGTATTAACCTGCACATGCAGATAATATTCTGCTGTATCTACATGGCTATAAACACACTGACTTATCTGTAATAGAAAGTGTCGTACACAGTCACGGTAAAAAGAAAGTACGCCATCTTTCAGTCCTAAAGTTGCATGTATCACAGGGGTTACACGGCATATTATACCACACCTACTCCTCAGTCTTTTTCTAATCGTTGTGTCATGAACTTTATCATCGTGCTAACTGAGCCGTGTAGAGTCTGAGATTTAGCTCTCGGGGTTTTTGGCAGTTTTTTTCAGCATTGGCAAGATGGCAGCTCCCTTGAATGTTTTCCACTTGTGAATAGTTGTTCTCACTGTAGAACGATGGGTTTCAAATTGTTTAGAAATGAACTTATAACCTTCCCAAACATCCCCCAGACTGATGGAGACAACACTAACGTCTTTCCTCATGTGTGTAACGCACATCTAAACGCTGCCGCTGTGCAAACAGCCAAAATATCTGATGTTATAGAGGCCACTCGTGTGTAAATGAAAGCTCCCCATATCAAAGCTGGTTTGATGCCGGGGTGTCTTCATAGCCAATCATTAGCCAAATATCTGTGATGGCAGTTTAGTGAATTTCTGTGTCGGTTTAAATCTTTAATTTTAAACAAATACTGCTTTCGCTCTCGATTTTAGCGCGTAGACCTTGTTCGGTTTTTCTTGTTTGATTTCTTTATTTTTTTCTTTATTAGCAGCATCAAAGCTGGACGGATGACCTGCCTCTGTGTCAGATGTGTGGGGTCGGAACAGCGCCCAACTGTGTGTACGGCCCTGATGGCAAAGGCTCTCAGAGCCACCCCAACGAGGACGGACACCTCAGGTTCAGGTATGTGATTGGACCAGTGTGAGACAAATGAGCGTCGGCGTTTTGAACTGTGACTTGTACAGAGCTACTTTAGTAGAGTGCAAGAATTAAAAAAAAATAGCGAGCAGGCAACGTGCGTAATGCACCCACACTGAGTTTGTCTGCTTGCTTGGGCCAGTCCATGCTAATATGTAAGGAAACTTGCTGACTCATTCACTTAAAACTGTACTGATATATGAACAAACTTGTTGTCTGTAGCAGTGCTTCTTGTCAGAGTAGTAAAATCCTAAATGGTTGCTTATTTAATTTCACAGAAAAACAAACTCAGCAGGAAAACACAGCAAAGCCGGGGTAGAACGCATCATCGTGTAGCTTTAACTTTGCTAAAATGTCTGAACCACTGACGCAGTAAAGAAATAGGTAGTTGGTATTTGTCCCTTTTTATTGAACGACTGCTATCAGAAAGTGAATTTTGAACATGAGGCCCGCGGTTCCAGCTCAGTCCTCAACACTGGTCGTGTGGACGTGAGCGCACACAGCAGGCTCTGGACAGACTCGCCTCGTGGTTGCAGACTTTGCTCGTCTAATTATGTGTAAATGAATCATTTTTATACAAACGTTCTTACATCTACAGTTGTTTCTGCAACAAACCCAGCTCTGAGAGTAATGCGGGGAAGATCTTTTTACAGTTTTTTGAAACGTAGGTGTTTGTTGAGCTTTTCTCTTCTTTCCCCACAGAGGTGACGATGGCTGTTTCCTGTACGGGGTTTTTAATGGTTATGATGGCAGCAGAGTGGCCAACTTTGCTTCCCAGTGTCTGACAGCGGAACTGCTCCTGGGGCAGCTAAACTCTGGTCACACAGACAACGACGTCCGCAGGATCCTCACACAGGTCTGTTAGGAAAACTGCTGAGGAAAGAAACTAGAAACGTTTTCTGACTTTTGCGGTCTGTGAAGGCCGAGCCTGTGACAAAACACTCCGCACACAAAATTTAACCCTCTGCTTGTTTAGTGATGACGCGTCAGCCCTGCTTCTCGTTCCAAACTCTTACTGCGTTTAATAACCAAATATTTGAGCGCTTCATCAAAGAATCGCTCTGAGGCCAGGTCCACACTCGTCCGGATAGATCGGAGGACGGAGCGTTCGCCTGGAAACGCTCTGCGTCCACACTATCGATTTGATTCGTTTTTCACACAGTTGCGCGTCCACATTAAAACGGGGCAAAACGCTTACGTTCCAGTACCGCGCATGCGCGAAAACGTAAGACAGTTCGACCTTTCCATCGGTTGTTTATTTACTTTCCGGCTCTTTAAAACAGGCGAGAAAATGGCGAGAAAAAGCACCGAATGTTTCAAATGGAATGATAATGAGGTGGAGTTGTTGCTCCGAGTCACAAATGAGTTCATATTAATCTACAATGCAGCCACTAAAAACTTTGAGCAAACAAAACAACTGCTGTACGACGCCGTCTGCATCATATGTCATACGTCATCGTTTTTAAAAGTCTCCGGTTTGGCCGTCCACGCTACGCCAAAACGCTGCGTTTACAAATGTATGCGTTTTCGAGAGCGTTTCCAAAAACGCTCCGTTTTCCCTGACCAGGAACTCCGTCTCAGTGTGGACGGGACGCCAAAACGGAGACAAAACGATGCGTTTTCAAACAAAACAAACGCATTAGTGTGGACGTAGCCATGACTAACCTCGTGTTGGTGTCATCGGGATCAAAGCAGAGCTGGTACGGGTCCTGGTAGAGCAGCCACACTGATCTTTTTATTGACGATGACAGAATTTGGGTCGTTTTGATTTATTCCCAGTATTGTTGCAGTAACTGATTTTTAGCCGATCAGTCATGTGACCCTCCTGTCTCCCAACAGCGGACAAGAGCCAGCTGTGACAGCAACAGCTGATTATAAGCTAACATTAGACTAGAGTGTCCTAAAAAGCACACTTTCCCTCTGCTAAACAGTTTGGTTACATTCTCAGACTGTATGAGAGTCCAGCATTGTTAGATCGACTTTGAAGAAGGATTCAGTTACAGAGGTTAACAGCAGCTAACAGTGCCAAAAACACCAGCACGGACGTATGGAAAAGTTGTGGAAACCCTCAACAGCTCAGTTCAGTATTGCTGCGTTCAGAAACAAGTGAGGTTCACTGACCCGGCGTTGTAGCGCTTTCCTTTCACAAACAGCCTCCTCCACACCTGCTTCACCAGGTAAACGCTGATCTGAGAGCCCGCATCCTCTAGATAAACGCTGGCTAAAGCGTTTGAGGTGACTCAGGGGTCAAACTGTGAAATATCACAAAATATTTAATTTTGTAAAATAATTTTAGTCCCGATCTTTTGCTAAGTGTTGATATTATTAAAAATGCTCAGACACAGTGTGTACAAAAAAGGCTTTTTTACAAAATCATAGAAACACACTGGCCTGCCGCGGCCCCTGTGGGATTGAGGGTTAAATGTTTAAATAAAACTACAATGAAGTTATTACCTTTTAGTATATAAATAATACTAATACATTATAAACAAGACTTTATTTTGAAATGGAAAAACAAATGTCTGATCTGTCGTCTAAACTCAGACATGCTGTACAAAAGTGTTCTGAAACATGTCATCAAGCAAATCTGGAGAAACGGCAGCCTCATCATTTATTAAAATAACCAGCGCACTTCCTTAAGGCGGGAGCTGCGCTCATTATTTTAATAAGTGAATAAAAGTGTAAAATCTCATTCTTGCCTCTGAGACATTGCTTGCATTTGCTGCTGCTGCTACATGTTTCCATTTCCTACTTAAGCCAGCGGTTTTATTTTCCCCCCACATTACAAAAACATTTATGGATATTAATTAAACCATAGTTAATATGAAATGCCTGTTTAACTTTTTAATGCACATTTAATGCGACTTAAAAGCTTTTTGCATTAAACAAAAAGCGAAATATAGCTGCAGTGCATTGAAGGGCTAGTCAGATTATAGAAAGATGCTCTGTGTGGGTGATTATGCCCTACTGTGGCATAAATGAACCATACTCATACAAGAATAATAATAATAATAATACATTTTATTTAAGAAAGCAAAGGCGCTTGGTACACAGCAGAATAGAGACGAGCAGTAACAACAACAAACATGACAATTTACAAAATTATAATGATAAAACCTAGAGCAAATTTAAAATAGCAGGATGGAAAAGCTTATGTTGAATGGGTTATTGTGAACAGGTGAGGTTTGAGTCTAGACTTACAAAGAGAGAGGAAAGTGATGGTTCCTATCTCAGGAGGGAGGGAGTTCCTAAGCTGAGGGGCAGAGCAGGAGAAAGCCTCTCTGACTGTAGCATCTTGGCCTGCAGGTGGCAGTGATGGTCCTTGCTCTGCTCTGGTCACGAGCAGAGCAAGGACCATCACTGTCAGCTGCAGTCCAGGACCATTAAGCCCAAGTTGACATTTCAGTAGCATTAAGTGTTCTGTAGTGACGCTCGCTCTCACACGTGTTGACACCTGACACTATACATGCTGGTGTTGCTGTGCTGCAGGCCTTTGATGTGGTGGAGAAGAGCTACTTCGAAACCATAGATGACGCTCTGGCTGAGAAGGCTAACCTGTCTAACTACCTCCTACCGCACAATGAGGTAGGAACTCTTTTCTTTTCTCTTTTGGTTTCCATAGCAACCACAGATATTTAGCCACGGGAGAATGAGCTCGTTATTCTTTCATTTGGGCTCATCACTCTCTTTTGTCAGGTAAGATTGTCTTGGTTACAGTAAGGACAAATATCTGTGTTCTTACTCGTCTCTTATTCCTTTCCTCTTTTTCTCCTTTATTTCCTTTTTACCCTTTCCTGCTTTCCTTTCCTTCTGTTCCTGTTCCTTCTTGCTTCATTTTCTTCTTCTTTTCCATCTTTTACTCTGTGCCTTCACCTCTCGTCCAATCAGAATGTTCCGTTCCACCAGCTTTCTCCTCAGAGTCAAAAGGTGATGGAGCGGCTGAAGGAGCTAGAGCAGGAGGTGTCAGGAGGGGCCACTGTTGCGGTGGCGCTCATTCTCAATAACAAGCTCTACATCGCAAACGTTGGTAAGTTGTGGCGTTCGTACGAGCTTTGATTCTGGTTACGTTAGCGACGATGCTTCGATTTCCTGTTCAGTGTGATCATTTGCAGCAGAAACAGTTGGCAGCAAAACCACCAAAAGGCCAGCCAGTAACAGACAGCCGTGACACAGTCTGCTTTACACCAGCAGATGTCAGGCTTCACACAGATTTGTGTTTGGTTAGTGGCCACTCTGTCAAAATGACCGAGGCTGCTTTTAGCAGGAAAATCCATGTTAGCTCCACAGTGTCAGAACTGGCTTAGCGGGAAGCTGCTGCAACAAGAGACTTTAATGTTCGTGACTACATGTTCTATCTCATTAAATATTAACGTGTCTATATATACTTATGGAATGCACTTGTTCACTGATGGAGAATAATGCCTTTCTTATTAAAGGTTGGAGAAATGGCTGTATTGCATCCTGCTGTAGCTGAGAGCACTATAGGGTTACATTAGGGAATATTACTTTGTGTTTGTAGCACTTGTAGAATAATGTTAGATTTTTTAAAAATATGATGAAATATTAAAGTAGAACCATTATGTTTTCCCTTGTCTTTAGTTGTGTGTTTCCTGTTACACTGGGTAATTTTTACATGTAATTTTAGTGGAAATGAGGTGTATTGAACCCTGACTGTTGTTTGTTAAGCCACTTCAAGTCGAACGTCAACCTAAGTCAAAGGATGAAGCAGTGCAGTGTCTACACAAAGCAACTTGATAAAGAACTCATTTTAAATTGTGTCTTCAGGCACTTTGTTAGTAGAAGCCTGTCACTAAAACACAGGATTTGTTTCCATTTTCTAAACTAAACTTGCAATAAAAAAGTGGAAGGCTGGCTGTCAAGAAGCCATACCTAAGGTAGGGAAACAGGAAGAAAAGGCCGAGGCATGCCAAATTACACAATAACATACAGTGGCAACAGAAAATATGCAGTGATTAATCCATTTGAAATTTAGTGTCTTCTGTGATTGGATGCCATCTGTGCAACAAGTCGGGTCATGAAATTTCCTCATTGCTAAAAATTCCAGTCAGATGTTGGTGTTATTCTAACATAAGGGAAGCGACTGGGAACAACAGCAACTAAGAGCCACGAGTTGGTAGAATGCATAAAATCAGTCAGCAACTCTCTGCAGAGTTAAACCCTATAGACCTCCAAACTTTATGCAGCCTTCAGATTAGCTCAAGAACAGAGCGTAGAGGACTTCATGGGTTGGGTTTACACAGCTGAACAGCTGCATTTAGGCTCTACATCACCAAGTGCAATGCAAACTGTTGGATGTAGTGGTGTAAAGCAGGCCACCACTGGACTCTAGCTCAGTACAGATGTGTTCTCCGGACTGGCGAATCACACTTCCCCGTCTGACAGTTCTGATGGACGAGCATTGGTTTGATGGTTGTCTTCTCTGACTGCAGTTTAGTGCAGGGGGGATTATGGCGTGGGCTTATATATCAGGAGTTGGGCTCGGCCTCTTAGTTCCTGTGAAAGAAGCTCTTAAATGCTTCAGCATATCAGGACATTTTGGAAAATTTCATGTTACCAACTTCATAGAAATAGTTTGGAGATGACCCCTTCCTGTTCTAATATGACTGCACATCAGTGCACAAAGCAGCAAAGCAAGGTTTATGAATAAGCGAATTCGGTATGGAAGAACTTGACTGGCCTGCACAAAGTCCTGACCTCAACCCCACAGAACACCTTTGGGATGAATTAGAGCATCATGTGAGTATGAGCTGAGACTTCACAAATGTGCTTCTGAAGAATGGTTAAAAATTCCCATAAGCACTCCTAAACCTTGAGAAAAAACTTTGCAGAAGAGTTGAAGCTGATATAGCTGCAAAGCCTGGGTCCACAACACCTTAAACCCTGTGGATTGAGAATGGGGTCCTACTCGAGTTAGATGTGTATGAGGACAGTCAAGCAAGTAGTTTTGGCAATGTTGTACATAACCAAACGCCATCATGACAATGCATGTTATATATGTTATGTCTCAGGAATACAATGTATACACAAGGAACTTTAAACACATCTCCGTACTTCACTGAGCGTTTATTTCCACGGGAAACAAGGAATGCATTCCACACGCTGCGTTTCCAGCGGCCCACAGACAGAGTTATGGAATGATATTGACTCTTTTAATTCATACCATACCAACAGTGTCCATCAATATTTTTAAATCCCAGCTTGCCGAGTCGGCTCCTGCGGACAACAGCTGCAGTACTAGCATCATAACAGCTAGTTCTGCCTGCGTGATTTACTGCGTGTGTTTACGTGTTCTTTAAGCTTCAGAGCGGAAAACGAGGATCTACCGTTAATATTTGAATACACAAACCCGCAGGCCATTTTAGATCCTTAACTGTGAGAAAGTTCAAACAAGACAGCAGGACGCAGTTCTTCCCACACAGACGCACCAACTTTGAAGAGCGACTGCGATTTCCCCCCCGGAAGGATTTCAGTTTAATAATCATCAAAGCTGCTGCCAAAGACTGCTGCATATTGAGCTTTGTTTCACATAAATGTGAACACTGGATAGTCCTATTTTTGGTGGATTTATTCACTAATCCAGGGGATGAATCTTACTCATTGGAAATACCTCAGTTTTGCAAAACCCTTTAAAAGCATAAAAGCACTGCTTCACGTTTGTTTCTTTTAGCTTCCTGATTTGATGCTGAGGCACACACAGGAAAAGAGCCCCTCACTCTCCCTCTCAGTTGGATTTTTCTTTTGTCCTCGAGGACGTGGAACAGGGCACAGTATAGGGAGGTGGGTAGTAATTAGTAGATGGTGAAAAGGAGGGACCGCTCTCCCCTCTGGTGCTTTGTGTCGGGGGGGGTCAAGGGTTTAAAGTTGACAGAACATGAGGCCCAGGGACGTTTAAACATAGGAGTAAGTGTGCTTGAAAATCACTCCCAGCTGTGTGTTGATGTGAAACGCAGCTTGACAGTTAAGGTCATGTGAGTCACAGTTTGAGCTGCAAGTTGGAGAGTTTGGGGGAAGGGCGCCGATACGTAAACGTTCAATATCAGAGATGGTTGGCTACTCTCCACAGATTAACAGACGTGCGTTTTCCCGACTATCACATCGGATTTGAACCCAACAGTACCTGATTAACACAGAAGGTGACACGGGCCCCTCCCTGTGTAATGTGACTGATTCGGATGCCCTCGTGTGCGGATTATGTGAATAACGCACTCACACACACACAGCCAAAGTCATTTTTGGGACATGAAATTTGGCCGGAGGCGGGGGTGGCGTGGATCTGCGCCGTGCTTCGGCTTAGCGGCCCCAAACGAATAATATAAAAGTGAATTAATCATTGATCTCTCCCCGCTCAGCTTTTGTGTGGCTGCAGAGGCAAATAATTCATATTTAGCTTTTTAAAAGTACCACAGCGTCTTCGCTCGTTAATTGATGGAGAGTGGGACCTGTGAGTAACCTCAGAGCAACATCAAAGCCTCTGCATGATTAATGCGTGCAAAAATTAGAAGCCCAAATGTCTCATGAATATGAATAGGGGTTGAGAAAGATTGGACAGTGTTTTTTGTCTCGCTTTTGTTTAATAAAACTTTTTTATATAAACTCTTGTATGGAAGTTGCACCTTATGGTACCACTTTATTGACACCTATGTAATATTTTAAAAGCAACCCTTTGTTTTTGACATTTGATGTTAGCTCTGTGGTCTATTTCTTTTTAAGGCTATACCAAGGAGTAACCTGCAGGGCGGAAAAATAAAGCAAATCCACATGTGCCAAAACCTGTCTGGCTCCTTTGACTCGTATGCTAAAAGGCCCAATTTTACTGCAGTACGCTTATACAGGTGCTTTTGGTCTTTGATGACTTACCTCTACAGTCTTTAAATAGACAACTTTGTGGACCAGATGTCCATTAGTTTGGAGCCAACGCTGAGTAAAATTCATTAAAATTTAACTTCAATTAAGCCAGAAGTCACCATTAGCTTTGGTGAGTAATGAAAACACACAAGTGCTTTTTATAGATAGCTAAAATGATAAAGCATCAATCGCGTGTGGTGTTGTTCTCCTTGTGAAAGTAACACATGCGACCATTCAGAACTGGTTTTCACTAGAAACGCTAACATTAGCTTTCAGTATGATTCATCCCAGTAACCACAACAACTGAACAGAGTCTAAAGAGGCCTGGAGTCGAATCAGCTCTTAGCCGAGAGCTTCACTGAACGGCACAATGGGGCCTTGTTAATGGCTGATGTGTAGACTTGTTGAACACAGGTTAAAGTATAACAATAATGGCTGCTTTAATTTTACATGATCCAGCAGAGCTTTGATATTTGCATAACATTTCAATGTTTAAGCCAAGAAAAACAAAAAAAACAAAGGAGCAACTAATACTGTTAATGTTTGCTGTGTTGCAGTTCACTGCCCATGTCAGCTGAGCCACTGATCAAACATACTTTATACTCAGACACATCAGAGTGACTCGCAGTCATTTGTATTACTAACTGCACCTGTGATGAAAGGCCTCGGAGAATTTGTCTTGCGCTGCTATGAAAAGAACATTGACTGAGTTTTGTGTATAGCACACATTCTGTAGATATATATACATGAAAACGTGATGATGTTTAAGTTTTGTTTTTCTTTTTTTCCTCTTGCTTTAACGACTCAAGATGTGTGAGTAACAGTTTTACCTGCTTTGGTTGCAGGGACGAACCGAGTCCTGCTGTGCAAGTCCAGCAGTGACGGACAGAACCAGGTGCTTCAGATCGGTCGACCGCACAGAACCGACAACGAGGACGAGCTGCAGAGACTGGCTGCACTGGGTGAGACGCGTAGATCTGTGCTACAGTGGAGATAAATCATTACTCGATCCTGAATTTGATGCTGAACTTGTCATTTACTCACTGACAAAGGAATAAACAGTCTCTTTATTTATTTTTTTATTTTATTTAGAGAGACAGATTATTTACCAAAAACCCAGAAAAAACTCATTTAAGTTATAAAGCGCCTGTCATTGAGTGAAACAAGTGTTTGACTCCCAAGCAGTACATGACTTAGTGCTCAATGGAAAAAGCCGTTTTGCTAAGCACAGCGATAACATTAGTTTTTAGTTGGTCACCAAGTTTTCACACATCTCAGGACGGGTTTAGGACCACTCGTCTTTACGGAGAATCTCCAAAGCTTTAAGGTTTCTTGGCTGCTGCTTCACATTTAGAAGCTTCAGCTCCCTCCACAGATCTATTGTAGGACTGAGGAGACTGGCCGGGCCACTCTGTGACCTTCATGTTCGTTTTTGTTCTGGTTAATGAGTTTGACCCCTCATCGCACTGAAGTCTTCCTGTACCTCGAGCCTTAATGTTTCCACCCCTGTGCTTGACCGTGTGGATGGAGTTTGTGCCAAAGAGCAGAACTTTCCCTGCACCCAAGCCTTTTGAGTCCATGAGGACTCACGTTACCAAACTTGTTCTTGGTGACGGTGGTCCCAGCTGCCATCGGATGATTAAAAACCTCCTCGCGTGTATTTTACATGATTATTCTCCATCTGCAGGCAGCATCCTGCACAGCGCTCAGACAAAGTTTGCTTGATGGTCATTTTATATTTCTTTTATTTTCAGATAGTCACACCAGCAGTTTGAAGCTTCTCACCAAGCTTCTTGCTGATGGTCTTGTAGTCCGTTCCAGCCTGGTGCTGGTCCACACTTTGGTCCCTGATGTCCTTTGACAGCTCCTGGGTCTTGCACACGTTGGTGGTGACGTGGGAGTGGAAGAAGTTGCCTCTGTGCAGATGTGTTTTTCTAGATTTTGAATTAATATTCTGTTTCTCCATTATGAAACTACCATAAAAATTACAGACTGTTCATTTCTTTGTGAGTGAGAAAAAAAACTACAAATAACAACAAATTCCTCCTTGTATACATGCTTAGATTTCCCAAAAACTATAACGGTGTAATAATGGAAGTAAAAGCAAAAATAAAATTACACTAGAATTTTAAAAAAAAATATAGAGAGACAACTTCAAATAAAAAAGCTCCACAATAAATAAAAAGAGTGAAATACTGATGCTCACTATGTGAGGTTGAGCGCTTTAAACCGGACCCTGAACACAACTGAGAGCCAGTGAAGGGACGTAAGTAATGAGACCATCTGTAAGACCGAGTTAGCAATGTAGCAGCAGCATTCTGAAGAGCCCGCAGGCGACCTGGGGCTCGCTTACTAAGCAAGAAGAAAAATGCACAGCAGTAGCCAATAAGAAAAGAGAGACGAGCATGTATAAGCATCTCTAACTGTTCTCATGAAACTACAGCTCTCAGTTTACTGGTCTTTATTAGATGGGGGGAAATAAATCTAGAGCGCTGCTTGGTGTGGGTGTATAAACGATGAACTTCTCACTCAGAGTTCAAGTACTTTTCAGATACAGTCATAGAATCTCGACATTTCTTTTTAACTGATAGACAGAAATCGACTTTGTCTAATTACTACGGTTTTGGATTGACAGTGTAGCAGACACACCTCGTCTTACATTACATTCCCTGCATGTGGTGCTTGATATAAAGCGCTGCACAGAAACAGCCATTAGAGAAAGCACACAGTTGCTCATCCATGGTGGACGGAGCAGGCTAATGGTCCAGTAACGAGGGTTGCGTATGTAACAGAAATGCATACATCGTAATTAGCTTTGCCGATGGAGCAGTCGGTGCAGCCTGGCCTGTAATGGATAAAATGGGGAAATAGCCGCGTTGTGTTTTTCTTTTTTTCCTCCTCCCTCTCAGCGTTTCACAGCACACCATTAGAGGAGACTGAGCTCTCTGCCTCGCTTTGTTCTCTCGTCTCTTGCTGGGATTCACATTATTATTCCATTGTTCAGGCCCTTCTCTTAATGATTGAAAAAAATGACAGTCGTTCCATTTACCCAGGTCAAGGTGACCGCTCCCCCCTCGCATTTTCATCCATCCTCTAATACACACACACACACGCGCGCGCCCCTCTCCCCTCCCGTCCCCACCTCCTGCTTCTGCTTATCGCTTGTGTGCTTTGCTTCATCCTCCTCTTCCCCTTTTCGGCTAAACTTTCCTCTCCTTTAAAATCATCTCCGTGTGTCCGTTTCCCTCATCTGCTGCAGGTTTGGATTCAGCTCGGATAAGACAAGCGGGACAGATAGCGGGACAGAGCAGCACCAGAAGGCTTGGAGACTACCGGGTCAAATTTAACTACAATGAGATCGACCTGCTCAGGTGAAGCCGACCCCCCCCCCCCCCCCCCCCCCCCACCCCCCACCCCCACACACACACACACACACAAAATATGCGTTTTCTTTTTCTTCAGTTTGTCAAATGCAAAAACTTGGAACGAATACACTAAAAACACCGGGCTGATCTAGAAATATCTGTGTCACTTTTTTCTTCCCATTGTCTTCTTTTGTTTTCATTCTTCGTCCGCTTAGCTTGTGTTCCCGTGTTTTTAGGTTATGATGAAAGAGTAGAAGAAATATCCAGTATCACGAGATAGAGGATGGTACAAAGTCAACCGAAACAGTGAACTTTAACCTGCCACCATGTGACTAGTTCTAACCTTTTCAGCTGGCACTGCAGTCCTGAATTTCTCTGTAAATAATGAGCTAAGTATATAAAACAGTAATCAGAATGCTCTAAATGCGCCATTTTCAACCCTTTCTCTACTCTTGGCTCTGCATGAGGTCACTGAGAGACAATAACTAGGATTTACTAGTGTAGTCGGCCCATTTTAACCTCCTTGCTGTCTTTTCCAGCGTCTGTGTGTTGTTCGATGGTGCCCATATGAGCTTAGTCAGTGACTCGTGGACCATTTCCTGTTCTATGTTACATGTGAAAAAGGGGCAACACTATACAAATGCGAACATTTAGAGGTTTTAGCTCAGATCTTTTTAAGCTTTCCCAACATGTGCGAGTCATTTCCCACTGCTGCCAGTCTTTATGTTAAGCTTTGGCTTCCACATGCCTGATGTAGTTTGAAATAGTGCAGCGGGACAGCGGTATCGATCTTCTCAAACCCCTCGGGCAGGTGAAAAAATAAGACTGTTCGTGCTTCAGAGGGAAGTCGGCCAGATCCTAAAACTTTTTTAATGTCTCGTACCTTCTTTGTGTGTCGTGATGGCAGCAGCTCCGTCTGTCTGACTGTGGAAGCTCCTTTTAAATTTGCCACACCCATTCACTGTGACTCAAGGATTAACTGATTTAGATTTGAGTCTTTAAGCGATCAAAGCAACAGCATTCATCCGATTTCTATGCACACGATATCTGAAGGACGCCTGGAGGGAATTTCACTAAATGTGTCGTAAGCGTGAGCTTGGATGCAGAGTTTTCTGGTCAGTGTGACCTCCAAACATCCACTTTTGGGCATATTTAAGGAGATATTTCCAGTGGTATGATGGTGAGGCAGTGAGGCTAGTCTTGGGCACTCATCTTGAAACCTCTGAGCTGCTGGGCTTGAGGGGTGTGTGTGTGTGTGTGTGTGTGTGTGTGTGTGTGTGTGTGTTTGTAGGCGCATCCTGATTTTAGAGGAGTTTATTGGTAGCTCTTTTGATTTTTTTTAAATGGGGGTTTGCACTTACCGGCCACTTCAGTTCAACTGCTCATTAATGCAGATCTCTGATGGGCCAATCAACTCGATGCATTTCAGCATGTCGACATGGCCAAGACTACCTGCTGAAGTTCAAACAGATCAGAATGGAGAAGAAAAGTGATTTAAGTGACTTTGAATGTGCTTTGGTTGTTGGCAAATGGGCTGGTCTGAGTGTTCCAGAAACTGTTGATCTGCTGGGATTTTCCCCACACGGCCATCTGTAGGGTTTACAGAGAGCGGTCTGGAAACCAGAAGATATGCGGTGAGTGGCAGTGAAAATGACTTGTTGATGCAGAGGTCAGAGAAGGACAACCAGCCTGCTTCGAGCTAGCTGGAAGGCTCACTCGTTATAGCAGAGTTGTGCAAAAGAGCGTCTCTGAACACACAGCTCATGAAACTTTAAGCAGGAGAAAGCCCCACAGAGTGCTACTCCTGCCATCTGTGAATGGAAAGTGGCTACGGTTCACACAGGCTCAACAAAAGTGCACAACAGAGGGCTGGAAGAAAAGTATGCCTCGATTTCTGCTGCGACATTCAGATGGCAGGGTCAGGGTTTGGTATACATAAAGCATGGATCCAGCTCAGGCTGCTGGCTTTGGCGGTGTAATGGCATGGGGGATGTTTTCTTGGCACACTGTGGCCTCCTCTGTACCAGTGGAGGGTTGTTTAAGAGCCACAGCCATAGTCACAAAGCTCAGATCTTCTTAAACTGGTTTCTTTACCTCAACGATAAGTGTTCTGTACTCAAATGGTCTCCAGGTCTCAGTGCTGAATAGCATATTTGGGATGTGTTTAAATGAGGGATTTGCATCAAGGATGCACTGCAGCTGTGTATTGCTGGCAAAATCTGTGAGGCGTGTTTACAACAATTAAAATAGTTGTGAAGGAAAAAAAGGGAGTTCCAGCTCAGTAGATGCAAGATGTAAGTAATGAAGAGGCTGGTGAGTGTACATTTGTTTCTTTTGTTTTGTTTTTTATCATCATACATGGTGTCAGTTTCTTGTTATGTACAGAAGTGATCATCACGCTTTAGATCACCTTATTTTTGCAAACGTAGCACCTTGTAAGATGCAGAGCTGTTGCTTAGCCTTTCAAGGCAAACAGTCACCATTCATTACACGTCCATCGGCTTGAGAACTGAAACACCAGAGATATTTTATTCACCCCTCTAGAAAATACCTGCCTCACAAACAGAGGCTTCCTCTTTGTCCAGATCTCAGCTCAGATACTGAGATCACGTGAGATGGTGCGGGCCCTGCCCAGGACCAACACGCTGTTTCATTTTAGTTTCATAATTTTACGTTGAAATCGGATTTACCTCAGGGAGAATACATCCTCTATCATTTGACCTATGGCTTGTAGGTGATCTACATTTAATATGAGATTGTAGATGCAAAGTGCAGCTTCACCAGTTGGTGGAGGCATATGACTGCAGTGTGGTACTTCTGTATAACTTTGTATCTGTGTGTGCGTGATGATTCCTGCACAGCAGTGGCTCTGTCTCCATATTATGATCATTATTATCAGATCAGATTGTGTTCCGGCCTCTCCCTTACCACATCTGAGCCTCATGAAATTCTGTTATCCGGGGGTCTTTTCTGATTCCTGTCTGCTGTTGAGGCCAACTGAATAAAAAAAAACCCTTGAGTCATTCCAATTATGATCCTCAATAAAACACATAATAGAGCCTGTATAGAATTTCCTCCTTTGTGGCATCAAAGTGAGTGCAGGAAATGTGATGTGAACAATGTAAGCGCTTCTTTGGATCTATAAGATTACCTGGTTAATGATATGGAGGTCAGGGGCACTTGGGTCTCCTTTTCATCCGGGGTTCTCCCTCTGTCGCCTTCCCCCAGCATCTCTTCTGGTACCCTCTTTTCTTTTATGCGTCTAATATTAAGTGCTGACATAGCTGTCCGTCTCCTCCGTCAGCGCGGCCAAGTCAAAGCCAGTTGTTGCGGAGCCGGAGATTCACGGCGGCCAGTCTTTGGAAGGCGTCACAGGCTTCTTGTTGCTGATGTCAGAGGGACTGATAAATGCCCTCGAGTCCGCCCATGGTTCCGAACAGGCCAATCAGGTTAGCAGATTCATTCTGATAAGCTCCTTTCACCTCATTCATTGTCATCTCCTTCTACTTCTTAATTCCTTTCACTAATATTTTTTTCTTTTGAGTTTTGTTTTCTTGCCTAGTTTGAGTCTATTTCTGTTTCCTTTATTCCCATAGGCTCCTTTTTCTGTCCTTAGGTCCAATTCTTTCCCTTACTTCTTCCAGTCTTACATTAACCTTTTCTTTCTCTGACCCCTCTGTCTATTGTAGGAAATCGTTGCCATGGTAGCAGCAGAGCTAGCCCAGCAGACCAGTCTGGAGGCGGTGGCTCAGTCTGTGGTTGAACGGGTCAAGCGGCTTCACCACGATGTGTTCGTGTCCGGCCGTCAGAGGGCGCCTTACTGCTCTCGACACGAAGACATGACCCTGCTCATCCGCACGCTCAACTACCCACTGGCTGATGCAGCGCTCACGCCCACGCAGGGTAGGATCTGGCATTTAGGCATTGATTCATATCTCGAAGAAAGCATGCCTAAGAAGCGGCCTTGTGTTGTAGCTACACCAACACAGTATTCCTCATTTAAATCTTTACCGAGTTAGTCACATTAGAATGCGTTATTCATACCGAACCGTTAAAAAAAAGCTCATGACTTCATGAGGCGTCAGGCAGAAGATTTTGTACGTTGTTGAGCAAACAGTTGCTTTTCTTGTCATTACAATATAGCTGAAGAAGAACTCCCCGTGAAAGGAACAATTATGACTGAGGATTTTTAACAATGCATCGTCATGTCAGTGTGTGTGTGTGTAAAATTTATCATTCCATTTTAATGCTTCAGTTCTGTGGTTTTCTGCCGCTTTCCCCGTGCGAGTTTCTTTGCCTATTAACTTCTGTTTACTTTACCCTCATGTGTTTGAAAAGCAACACCGTGAGGTGGCACGAAGTGGCTCATGCCCTAGGCCAGTCTCTTTGAAGCAACGCTATCCGGGGTCCTTGTTTGTGTTTGCGCGCTCGGCTCGTCCTTCCTGTTGTTCTGCAGGCGTTCCTCGGCAGGTCTGGTTTCAGCCGCCGTGCAAGGTTAATGTCGGACGTCTCGTTCTTGATCTTAACCTTGATCTTGTTAAATAAGGTTTTTACCAAAGGTCAGGTGTTTATTTGGATACAATTTTAATATTTGACAATGTATTGGCATTTCTATCTCCAGAGGAAGCGATATTGTATACTAGTGTATCAGTGTGACCACAAAGCATCGGATCACAGTTGTCAGATACCCAGTTTAAACTCAGACCGGATTCCTGGAAAATTATCAGCAGATAAGCCCTGATCCTTGAGTAGAACTGTTAAAGAATATCAAATAGAGCCAAAATAACCAGGTTTTTGAGGAGAATATGTGGTTTACTCCCAGAGCCAGGGCCTTTGCTTTTCTGACGTCCTTGTTGAAATTATTTAGCGGCTTTAAAATGAACAAGACTCAGTTTTTCCTTTTTCTTCTTCTTCTTTCAGGCGGTCGTATCTATCCCGTGTCTGTGCCCTACTCAAACAGCCAGAGCACCAGTAAAACCAGCGTCACCCTCTCGCTGGTCATGCCCTCACAAAGCACCCTAACCAACGGAACCAACACGGCCTCCACCCTGGAGGAAGGCACCCCCACCCCTGGGTAAGCCTGCTCTGGCTCCTCACTCCTTCTCCCTGCTGGTCGTACATTGATAGTGTCTGACTCGTTTTCATTTCGATGCACCTCTGTCCTGTTTTTATTTCATAAACTCAATTTTAACTCCCTTGTTTGCACTGCTGTGGGGCGGATCCTCTGTGCAAGCTTGGTTCTGCCTTTCCCTCCCTACTGTTAGGTTTATTTATGCTGTCTTTAAAATAAGCCGAAGGTCCTCCCTCACACGCTATACTTATTTTGAGTCTTTAGGTCTTATTTTACACATCCTCGTGTTCCTACACTGCTGTGCTTGTTTGTGTGTTAGCATGACTTTCACGTTGCTCTGCTGCTCCGTGTTGGGATGGCACGCCACGTTTCATTTCAATGAAATTCAGAAGATAACCGGAGCGTTTAAAAATATATTTCAAAACTCAAAATCCTCATTCCACAGCTTTTTTCTTTATTTTTGCTTTATTTTCATCTTGGATGTCAGTGTAGAGATAGAGATAATGCGGGAGCATGTTAATGCTTTTCCAAGAAATTGAGAGTTTCAGAACAAAAGCTGCTTAAATGTCCTCAATCCTGCTTCCACTGCTGGCTGACGGGACAAGCAGCACAAGCTGTGCAGCAGAGACGAATGACATGCGGACGGAAAAGAGAGCGCAGAGGGGTTGACCTGGAAAGAGACTAAAGGAATATCAGGTGGAACAGGAACTCTGTAGGTTGAAGAGACTGACAGACAGCAGTTCTAATAATGCTTATGTTAATGTTCATGTTGATCAGCCAGCAAAACACCTCACCTGTAACCTGTACCTGCACATCACTGAAACGCAGCACGATGAAGCACTTTTCTTCTTCGTGGGCCTCCTGCGTTGCTGTGCTGCACATGAATCAGAGGACTGTGTCTTATCACAGTCTGAACAAGACTTATTAAAGTTTTGTCATTTTGAATTAGGTTAATTTTATTTGGACTTTTTGCTTTTTTGCTTTCATTTTAGTTGTTTCAGTTTGATCATTTTATCATTTAATTTAGTTTTTATAAATTTTATAAAGAGCTTATCTATTCTAACTAAGCACTCAGGGTGCTTTTTTAATAAATAAATACATTTGTTAACTAAATGGGTTTTTCCCCACGTACATCTAGTTTCATTTTTTCGTTTTAACTTCTTAGGCTTTTTAAAACACACAAACACTTGGGGGTGTACGCCGTGAGCACAGGCAGAGACGGCTCCTCCTTTTGTGGTAAAACTTTTTATTTTAAATGCAATCGTTTTCCAATTTATGTCTAAATCTTTTTCTAAGTTACATAGTTAGATGTACACTTGGGTCAGAGTGTCAGTATACAGCGTCTTGTTTCCTCTACCAAACAAGGCTTGAATCCAATCATTTCTTAGCACCATCTCCGATCCATCATCAGTGCAGTCACGTTGACATATTAATGGTCAAGGTCAACATATAGTGTCGGAAACAACAGCCGTTTATATATTTGTCTTTATTTATATTTAGCTCTGCCCTAAAAGGTTCTTATCAAACCACAGAGGCCACTGCGCAGATTGTTTATTTCCCTCTTCTACATCTCATGTTAAACTCTTGTGCTTTGTGCGTAGGTGTAATTGTGGTTTGTTAATTATATATGTACTTACTGGAATGCAAAGATTGACAGCCTCTCCCAGCTTACCTGAAGTGCGCGCTTGCCTTGCTCTAAACCACCTGCTTTTAAAGCGAGCGAGCATGAAGAGCTCTCCGTGTGCGAGTGCACTTCCTAAACATTCCCGCTGCTTTGGGATTGCTGCAAGTGCACGTTTTGATTCTTCCCTTTGCACCGTCGCCCTCCAAGATTGTTTCTTCAGCTCTTCTTCCTCGATGATTTCCACTCTGCTCCCGTCTGTCACTCGCCGTCTGACTCACAGCCGTATTTCTCTTCCTCTTGGTTCCCGACTTGCCAATATCCATCCTGCGCCCTCCACTCTGTCCTTGCCACTCCTTTTTCCGCTCCTGTAGCACGTTTCACCCCACTACCTGCCAAGCTTCCATCAGCATCCTACAGCCCATAATTGAACTCCCTCTTTCCCCTCTTTTTCCTCTCTCGCCTCTTCCCCCCCTTCCCTCCTCCACCTCCCTCTTTTCTCTTCCCACCATGCCTCGTCCTCCACGTCCTCTCCCTTCGTCCACCTCTCTCCTTTGTCTGTCCACCCGTGACATGGACCTCTCCCCCTCCTCTTGGTGCTTCACATCCTCCTCCTCCTCTATTCCAACCCTTATACCTGTCTCTTCCTCTTCCCTCACCCTCTCCAACCACCCACCTTTCTCCTCCTCCTTCTGCTCCTCCACTCTCCCCAGCAGTCAGAGCCCCACAGCCACTCTCCAGTCCACCAACACCCAGACGCAGAGCTCCAGCTCCAGCTCAGGAGATGGAAGCCTGTTCCGCCAGAGAGGGAGTCAAGCAGCGCAGCCTGACGAGACGGGCAGGGTCCCGCCCTACGTGGACTTCAGTCAGTTTTACCGACTGTGGGGGAGCGACCACGGCGATGGCCAGAGCATGCAGGGAGGCCTGGGACCGCAGTGAGAGCAACTGGAGTTTCCAGCAAAGCTGGCACATCAAAGTTTAAAGGGACAAAGATTTAGGGACATGATGGGATGACTTATAATATGCTGTTAATGTATTGTTGCTACATATAAGTGACCTAAAGGTGTGTGGGAATGAACTTCTCAACAGAAGTTTAAGACAATGAAATGCTGGGAAAACATTGTCACTTCATCCCAAATTGATGTCGCGTGTTTGTAAAAGACAAAAGCGAGTGAGTGAATCAGTGTAATCCAGACTGACAAAACTATTGTCAGATGTAAAAAGGGGAATCTCATGGACTGGGGAGCTTGTGGAGCTGTGAGTTATTACATTACATACTGTAAGGCCTTAAAATCGAATAAATGAATGCTTTATTAAGTACCTTTTAAGTTGTAATCACAGTGTATCTTCATATTAATTCACATCAGCTTTAATTTTCAAAAATAGTTCTTCAGTAGTGACGTCCTGACCTTCGTTAGGACCTCACGGTCTGCTCACGTTGTGTCGTTATGACAGCAACTAATGTAACTAGCGGTCACACTCATCGTTGTGTTGTCATTTCCACTCAGCCCAGAGGTTTTTGAATTCAGGGACTGACAGTTTAAAATATAAACTTAACGCGTACCAGAGGGGTTATTAGCGATGTCATTATGGGATTAGTTTTAACCAGCGACCAGCTGGGACTGAAGCTGGTAAGAAATAACTTGCTTTAAAGTGGACCTGTTATGCTTGTTGTCCACCACGAGTACCTAAAGTTGTGTCGCTGCGTAAAATGTAAATAAAAATGAGTGAATTTGGAAATGTCATAAACCCGTATTTTATCACAATAAAACATAGTAAAATATCAACTGTTTCAACTGAAACATTTTTACCATTTGAGGAAAAATCTCAGCTCATTTTGGATTTGATGGCAGGGCCATGTTCACCACCACGTAGCATCTCTTGTTTTTTTGACAGCAGACCCTAAATGTTGGAAAACTGAGGAGAGCAGCTGGACTTCTGGCGGAGGAATATTCTCGTCTGATGGAGGATTCCAGCTGCTTGACAGTCCGGATCTGCTTTGTTCTGTTTTTGTTTGATCATGCGCCCAAACTTTTCTACTTTAAAACCATCCCGTCGTAATGGCTGCAGTTTCGCATTGTCTTTCTGAACTATGCAATCCTTCCCCGAACAAGATGGTCTGTATGGGAGCGTATGTTGCTCTAGAACTGAGCACTGATAACGAGCTAGATATTCTGCCGGACCTCAGAACAGTTTTCTACTTGGCCTTGTTCCTGTTTTTCAAAGATCAGACATTTGGTATCGTTTTTGGCCTTGTGTATCGCGCACAGAGATTTCTCCAGATGTTCTGATTCTTGTAAAGATATTATGTACTGTCAATCGTGACATATTAAAAATCCAAACAGGTTGAGGACGATAATTCTGAAATTATTTAACAATTTGTTGATGCAAATGCAGGTGAACCGCTGCCTCTTTAAGATGCTCTTTTTATACCAAATCACATTTCTGACCTGTTAGCAAATAACCGAAATAGCTGCAAAATATCCCTCCGAGCTTTTTACTCCCACTTTTCCAACTTTTTATTGCCCAACATTTTTGAGACGTCTTGCTGCGATCAAATTTAAAATGAGCTAATAGAGTTGGTTGTTTTTCCTCAGTTCAAACATTTAATTTGTTTTCTGTGTTCTATTGTTAATAAAATACTGGTTTATGAGATTTGCTAATCATTTTTTCTGTATTGTTTACATTACACACAGTGTCCTAACTTTTTTGGGTTAGTGTGTGTTTATTTACACGCATGTTTAAAATGCCAGATACAGGTGTTCAACATTGAGTGTTAAGCAATGAGATCCGTGTATGTGTAAGTTACTGATGACTGTCGCTACCAACCAAGGGGCACATTTAGTGGTGATGTATAATGAGACACGCTTTATGTATGAGAAATACGTAAGCTGGACTAAAAGGACAGTTTTGAGTCACTGGATACAAAGTGTGGGCCGCTCCGTCAGCATGGCAAGGAGCAGGAATGGAGGAAGATCTCTGACTCTCCAGCAGCTTCGTGGGACATTGATAGATGGTGGGCATAGTGACTGTAGAAGCAGCACACTGTGCTCACAGTGCATTGAAGTAAACACTGATGTGCAGCGGTGTGATGGGTAAGGCTGAGGAGGATCTAGAAGAAGAGCTTAGTGAGATTAGTGGAGCAAATCGAGCCATCCGTAAAAGTCAAACTGAGCCATTGCTCTTTGCTTTACACTGTCCTGTGTCGCCATGATGTCAGACTAAACAATGAGAAGTTGATGCCTGCTTGCAAACCCGAAAGTTTCAAATTAAAATGTTTATCTTAATCCTAAAACTGTTGAAAATCTTTTTTTTTTTTTTCCATCTGCTTTGTATTTCAGGATATACAGACACTTGGCTGACTGCAACTCTGCATGCCTCTGATTTCCTGTTTTACAAAATTACTTTCAGAGAGAGGGAGGGGCTCTTCAAGCCGAGAAAAGCTTTGCATTCTTTCACATATTCCGTCAGTGTCAGAAGTACAAATATGCAAACTGTAACTGCACGGCACTCTGGGGAACCGAGGCCGCGAACCCTTCCCCAGAGAGTCGTACCTAATAACTGAAAACTCTCCAGCTTGTAGATTTAAAATGTCTTAAAGTGGTGTCATTGTGTGAGTCTGATAGAATTAAAAACGTTAGTACATTTATCATCATGCAGCTTATTTTGCACAGCCCCCCCTTCTTGGAAGTCAGGATGTTATCTCTGCCTAAATTAACTTCACACTGTTATGAAGCTCTAATTGGTTTAATCAGAGGAGTGATTAGAACACATGAAGAAGCAATAAATGGAAGACGAATCGCGTCGCATTAAACCCTCAAGTCACAAGTTCAAACTGTACCACAGCAGAGTGCTCGGTATCAAAGCCAAGGCAGGAATGCTGCTAATTGCTCGCTTAAAAGCTAATTTTCATGGAAATGTAAAAACTTCAAGCCAGCAATGAGACTTCTAAATGAGCTGCACTGCTTGAAGCTTCTGTTTGTTCTTATGGATGCACTTTGAAAGCGTTGCTCACATAGCAGTCAACAAATATCTGCTCAGATTCACATCGATCAAACCGAGATCAAGATAGGAAGGAACAGTAACTCAAATTACCACTTGGCCTTGTTCTTGTTTTCTTGTTGCCTGTTTCTTGCAGGTAGGTGGAGCTGACCCAAGTAGCTGCACAGTAGTGCAGCACACCCGAGGGCCAGGCCCAGCATATAAAATCCACCTTGACCGAACCATGTCGCCTCTGTCTGTCTCTCTGCCTAGCACTCATTAGGTTCCTTTGTTCAGTTATGGCTGTTGTATTATTTAACACGTGTTTTAAGTTTCTTTACTTTATTTTATTAAAAATATCTTACAGCCTTTAAAAGTGTGTGTGGTCTCCCACTTGCTTGTCACTTCCTTCGAGCCGGGTTGTGACAACGCACATGTTAGACTTCAAAGCAGATGGGCTACAGCAGCAGAAGACCACAACCTAGTTCCACTCCTGTTAGTTAAATAATCAGCCATTTATGTAGCTCCAACTCAGTGCATTTATGCATGTAGACCAGCAGAAGACCATAGTGGGTGTCACCCCTGTCAACTAAGAACAGGAAACTGGTGCTTCATGGTTGTCTGGTCTTACGAGTCTCCTGAGCTGCTGCAACACTCAAATATCAGGAACAGAATTAGATGTAAATAACTTAAAGGCATTAATTCAGGCTGTAATGGTCTGTGGGATATTTTTGTGGTACACTCTGGGCCTCTTAGTGCTACAACTGAGCATCATTTGAACACCGCAGCCTACCTGAGCGTCGCCACTGACCATCTGCTCTGATGGCCGCTTTCAGCAGGAACAAAGCTCAAATCAATATGGATCAAAGTCTCTGTGAGAGGTTTCCACGACTGTTTCCAAGAACTGAGCAAGGTATTCCTAATGATGCGGCCATTTCTTCCTCCTATCATATATCTCTGAAAAAATGCTTTTCTAAATTTACCTAAAAGGTTAAAAAAAAAAAAAAAGACACACTTCATGAATTCAAATCTAATGGTCAAATGTGAAATTCCTGTATGACAACTTTATGGTCCACAGATTTTTACACGTCGTTATAGATTAGAAAACAAGCTTTCCCGATTCACCACTTAAAATTATGAATCAAACCACGGACATATATTGATTATGCACATTGATTAATTTGCAGCCAACCTTTAAAACTCTTGCTTTGTCTTCCAGATCGTTCTTACACTCGCTGTACTCGCACATTTTAATTTGTTAATGCTAATAAAGTTATTGATTTTCTTCCCCGGAGCAGCGGAGGAGTGCATGCTGATATCTTCGGTGAAAAACAAACAAACTTGCATGCTTTTTCTGAATAATTTTCATCTTCTTGGCCCTTGTTTTTCTTCCGTTTTCAATCACAATGAGCTCAGTGAATGTAATCCAAGCAAATTTCAAATTTCAGTCCCTCGTGTGGACTTTCAGACTCGGGACGAGCTTCATTCTTCGTTACATGTCAGGAGTGACATTTGCACAGAATATTTACTATACAGTTAATATTTTTTTGTTTTTTGAATGTCAGACCCACATCACGGTGCAAACTGTGTCCCTTCTGCTGCCGCTGCTTTGTTCATGAGGTGACATACTGTGTCGTGTAAAAGACGTCCGACTGTGTTGTTCGATGCGGTTGCAGGACGAGCCAGATGTAAGCCGTGTGGCCTTGGAGGATGGCACCTGTTCATTTCTGAAATAATTCATCCACAGTTTTCTCAGCATAAATAAGCAATATTTGTCTGCGTCAGTGACCCAAGGTTAGTCGAGTTTTTAATGTCACTCGGTCTTAGTCTAGGTTTCATAAACGTGCCTGTGAGTCTGAGGGGGGTTTGTAAAATGTAAACAACAGAAAGCTGGGATTTGCAAGTCTCATACATCCATGTTTTATGAATTGTCATACTTTTTATTTGAGGGTGGGCCACATTTTTTCATCTGGTGAAAGTTAACCCCAGGACTCTTCGCAGCATGTGGTTTTGTGTTGTCTTACTTATGAGCTTACAATGCCTACCCTGTAAAAGACATCACCTGGATGGGAGCAAAAGTTCTAGAAAAACTTCTAGGAGAACTGATGGAACCGCGTCAGAAATGGCCTCGGATAACAAGCCCAATTTCCACGTTTCCAGAAAAGAAACATTTTTATTGATCTAACTAGAGTTTCCCCCTTTTGCTTCAGTTCATTTTAGATGAGCTTTGGCCCAGAGGAGACAGCGGCGTCACTGGGTGGCGTTCACATAAGGCTTCTTCTTTGCATCGCAGAGCTTTAACCCGCATTTTGGATGGCACAGCAAACTTTGTTCACAGAATCGCGCCTGTTTTCAACGCGGTGCCGCCTCAGGGCACAAAGATCACAGGCAGCCGAGATCGTACTTTGGCACTATTTGTCCTTTTCACAGATTTCTCCGCATTCTTTCAATCTTTTGATGATATTATGTATCGTAGATGATATTGAGTGTCTCCACTTACTGAGGAATATGTTCCACCGTTTGTAGACAGTTTTTTTGCAGATGTGAACCTCTGCCTGTCTTTACTCCTAAGAAACTCTCCTTCTCTTACACACTTTTTATATACCAATCATGTTATTGACTAACAACCTAATTTTGCTTGAGTAGGTTCTCAGTTATCCAGGTCATGGTATTCTAAGGAGCTTGGCACGAAAGCCACTGGACTTCTTTCAGTTCCTTGAAGATGTTTCACCTCTCATCCAAGAGTTTGAACACCAAACGTTGGCGAGGTATTTAAACCCTAGTGGGAATTGTCCATTAAGAGCGTTGTGTACCTGCTATCGATCGTGCGACTCATCACATGAGCCAAGGTGTGAAGAAGGCATGGGTCATTATCAGCACAGGTTTCACCGTTTCACCCCATCCCAGAATATTTGAGTAGGGGTTTATAGGAACAGCAACAGAGATCAGTAGAATGTGGGGACGCTTAAGAAAGTGGAGAGAAGAGAAATGTGTGTTTGAAAGCTGCATTCTATTAGAGTAAAAAAAGAAAAACGGCACAGCAACATAACGTGTTAAAACACAGACATACATGAACAGACGGTGTAGCCTTTTAATCTATAGTTAAATCAACTTTAGACTTTGAAGCAACAGGTCACGAAAATAACAAACAAAAAAAAAACAGGAAAAACTTGTTATTTTAATTCATGGAGCATGGAAGTCAGAAAGCCTTATTTGTCACATGCAAGTTGCCCTGCAGTGAAATTGGAAGTCAACCAGAGCCAATGAGGAAATGACTTTAGTCTGCATTCCTTTTTATGTCTAAATAATAATAATTAAAACAAAAACTTTTTATAGACGTTTATAGTAAAACCAGCCTCTGGCTCCCTTGTTGTGAGGTAAGCTCGGTGAGTCAGTCATTTCTGCACTCTCTCCACTTTTGGAGGTTTTTTCTTTTTAAACTGTCAGTGTGAACAGGTGTCTGTAGGTGTGCTTTACTTCAGGTAATCTCAGCAATGTGGCATAAAGATATGTGCGGCACTTACCCACTTATCTGAAAAACAAGCCTTCTCAAAACGATCTGATAAAGTCTGTCAAAAGTGCCAAAGTGAGTCAAAATATGTGACAACAATAGATGTGTTGTTGTTTTTGTGATCTGCAGCGGTATATACAGCTGTTCATAGTTTAAAGTTGATTGAACTACAGATTAGAACGAGGTCAGGCTACACCATCTGTTCATGCATGTCTCTGTTTTAACACGTTGTGCGGTCGCTGTGCCTTTAAAAGCTTTTGTTTTTTTTTATTCTAGTAGAATTTAGCTTTGAAACATACCGGTACATGTCTCTTACTCTTCACTTTCCTAAGCTTCTGCTTCTCTGGCTTTAATTTTGCTTTCCTATCAGAAAGCCCATCAGATGGCAATGTGGAACCAGTTTCCCCACATCTCACAAGGCTATCTTTGTGTATCTTCAACTTTATACACAATTTCCGTTCAGCAGGATTTATACTGTAACCTGAAGCCTCTGACAGCCAGTAACAACCATTGTGCAATAGGCCAGATATATTCTCAACTTTCTTCTTTCTGTAATTCAGCATTTAAAATAAAAAAGCAAATATACCAAAGAAGACCGGTAACTTCCTTCACAGCTCATCATTCTGTGTCCTCAGGTTTTGTTGCCATTCTCAGGCGTGGCGTTAAACAGTGACTAGTTACATGATAGAGCTATGACCACGTGGGTGTGTTTAAGGTGTATGCAAAACCAATGGAGTGTAATATCTGCTGCACTTTGTGACCAAGGAGACTGCAGAATGCCGTGTTTGTTCAGCCCACACTCACCTGATACTTCTCACCTTTAATGGAAGAGCTCATTACGTGCCTGGAAAAAAAAAGAAAGAGAGAGAGAGCGAGCACAACAGACAGGACGCGGTCTACCCGATGCTGGACTGCTGACTGTGGCTGCAAGAGGCTGGAGAAAACTGGGAAAGGTAAAATTGCACGACTTTAATATTTAAAAACCACGCAAACTGAAAGCTGTTAGCCCGTGTGTGTAAAGAGATGCAGGCGTGACAGTATGTCTGCTACTATTTTGATAGTGTGAGAAAGTCCTCTGGTCTTTATTCTGTCAAGTGTTTTGAAATGCTTGCTGTGTGCTGTAATGAAGTGAACACGGCGGCAAAACCTGCTCGTTCCACGCAGAGTGTGCTGATGAACACAAAGGGGGGAAAAGTCACCGGAATCACTTTACGCATTTTGCGCCCCCCACTCGTAACGTTGCCCTCATAATCAAACACCCCCTGAGCAACAGTGGTCAGCAAGCACGGGAAGCAAATTCCAGTCACCTGAGAAAACACGTTACAAATCCACCTACAGACGACTGACTTTCAGCCTGCTTTCTTACGGGACTCTAACCACACCCCGGCTCCATGAAAAACAGAGAAGCAATTAAATGCTTATCTCTTCCTGTGTCATAAAGCAGTGATCTTTCCCTAGTTTCTGGTTTACACACTACATCCATTGTATTTGCTTCACAAAACTAAAGTCTGGAAAGTCCAGTGCTCTTGCTTTGCCTCCATATCCAGATTCCTGTCACCCTAAAATTTTATCCAAGGAAAGCTGAGGATGTGAACTCTTTAGGGAACTGAAATGTTTGATTCAGTCTGGACTTGGATCAAAGACCTTTTTTATCGCAGGTGTCATCTGAGAAGTCTCTTTTGCTGAATATTTTATCTGGCGTGTGTTGCCTTGGGTGCAGACATTCTAGGAAACTTCTATGAAAATGAGACGCATGTTGAGAACTCGCTCTTTGTTTGTCCCGTTTCTTTTGAACTGAGGCTTTCCAGCTTTTCTATATTTAAATAGACTGTTTTGTGCCAGTTTCGTGAACCGTTTAAATTTGCTGGCACAAAGGTGCGATTGTGTTGTGCATGTGAGATGGAGATTAAATGACTATCTAGTTCACCCATTAGATTTTCCTCGGGGAAGGCACGCTGCTATTTCTCAGTGTCTCTGGTTGCACCATCTTCATCGGTCTTTTCAAAATATTTGCATGACTTCTCATATCTGATCAACCGATCAACGTATTCAATACTTTTAGGCATGCAGAGCAGCAGAGGAGCACAGAACGTGCCACTCCTGTCGGCTAAAAGCACGAAGCTGAAGCCACAGTTTGCACGAGCTCTCCAGAACTGGATAATAGAAGGTTGGAAAAACCCTGCATGGCCTCAATTTATGCAGCAAGGTTCAGATGGCAGGGTCGGAGTTTGGTGTAGAAAACATGCAAGTGCAAAAAAACCAGACCTGCAGAGGCACGGACTCTGTAAGAGCCCTGAACGCGTTCTGTGACATGCAGAACTTCCTAACATCAACCAGTGACCTGGTTAGGTCCACACCAATACCTTTACATGTAATTTTCACCTATTTTCAGATACCTGAATGGAAGTTTTAAGAACTATAAAGCCAAAAGATAACATCTCATACTTCCTGAAAGCACTTGTTTAGTTCGTGGCTTCAAATACAACCTAACTCTAATACAATACCAACATTTCCAGCTACTTGAAGACGGTAACCAGGTTAAAACAAATGCGGATTTGCTGATGTTACAAGATAAGGCAGAAGGGTCAAGGCATATAAATATGTGTTTTTCTAGAGACAGTTTTACTGTAGTGAGCATAAAATAATCGCTGAAACCAGCCATTTTACCCATGAATAAACCATCATGAATCAGAGGGTGTAACTTTAGGTTCTTTAGCAGAAGCTGTGACCCGACACCAGAGTGGCAGTATGTGTCAGATCTGATTTGGCTCCAGCTATCATTGAAAGCATCTCCATAATCCTGCTTCGTGAGACTTTTGGTGTCAGCCATAAAAAACCCACATCCCACTCAGACTGCTGACAGGCCCACGTCTATATTTAAAATGCAGTGTAGGTCTCTAAACCCCTCCCCCCACCCCACGGTGGCTGCTGATTGCTCAGAGGGAGAACAAAGTGAGGCTTTGAGGTTGAAGATCTCAGGCTGTTATGAGGGATGTTACGCTCTAGGGGGGCTTAGCATCCAGCTGTATTTACTGTATCACTAATAAGCAGAGATGTTGCCAACTTCACAACTTCACTGGCTTACTGATGCGCACACTTGTTAAAAAGCAATGGATCACAGGCTATTTAAAATCTGAACCATATCACAGCTGCCAAATAATGAGCATCTACACTCCTTGTGCTCTCTCGAGACCAGAGTCTCAGCAAAGGGGACTCAAGTGTAACCTGATACTGAAACTGAAATGGTTGAAATGACACAATGTCAGGGCGTTATGTAAATCCTTTGTTGCAACTGCTAGCTCCAGGCAGATGTGAAAAAGGATGAACTAATAGCTGGCTTTAGAGCTCTAAGGTACTCCCTTCAAAAACCCTGGACTAAATTTGTGAAGGACAGCAGGTTTTATTCATTCACATGAAGTAGAAATCATCCAGGTGGCAGCTTCTGATGCTTGACCATATAAAACATATACGTGATCAACTCATTGACATTATTCTCTTATATAATAATCACTCACAGTTCCATTGCTTTAAGGCATCTACACACCGGACGTGTAAGCTTCATGTGAAAATTCGTGGGTTAAAAATATTTTTCAGGCTCACATATTGTTAATGCAGCGGTTTACACGGACTGTGTAAACTTTTCTAATTTCTCACATGCGAATAAATAGATCTGACCAGTAGACTCGTAGCTCAAAGTGCGCACTGCTACTAATATAGACGTAGTAAAATAATAATGTTTTACCTCTGACGCACAGCCAGGAGCTGCTCTCTGGTCAGTCGGCTCTCTACCTGCTCTCATCTGGTGCCAACTCTGATCACAAGAGCTCAGACTACCCCACTCACATCATGACATTCTTTCTAAACGCGCTCGGCACGTAAAGGTCTTTAGGCTACAGATCTACATGGAAGCGATGGTGGTCTCGGGTACTGAGGCAAACTTGTGCCACGTGGGCTTGTAATGGGCACATTAGGAATCAATTTCCCTGTGTTTGGCAGTCTCGAAGAGAACAAGCAGAGATGTTCTTTCCTCTTTAACAAAGAGCTTTTGGGGCCCTGTGTCATTGCATGAAACCCCGAGTGAAGTTAAGCAACGTGACAAAGACGAACATTGGCTCCTCTGAGGATGTTTCCTTTTAAGGGTCGGTGCAGTTTATTGTTCCAGTTTATTCAAGCATGCATAACCACAAATAGCATGAATAGTCCTCCACCCATTGCCACAGGCACAAGGAGTAGACAAGTTGGTAGACATGTTAGAACAATAAACAGCTTATAACAGATAGACATTTATTTTTGATACATCAACTCTTATGCTTCACGCTGTGTGCACGAAGAAATTGTACTTTTTTCTCTAAAAAAAAAAGCTTTTGTTTGAGCTTTACTTTGGTAAGCTAATTAAACCATTGGAAACTTTTTATTTTATTCGTTTTAGTTTTTTCTCTGAATTGTTTTTTTTTTTTTTTTTTATTTTTTTTTTTTAAGGGTTTTTTTTG
>VUQR01026421.1:5692-17749 GCA_015108515.1 Hemichromis elongatus | reverse complement strand
ACCAGGTGACCCCAAATCCTCCCTTAGTTATGCTGCAATAGACGTAGGCTGCCGGGGGATTCCCATGATGCATTGAGTTTTTCCTTTCCAGTCACCTTTCTCATTCACTGTGTTAATAGACCTCTCTGCATTGAATTGTACCTGCTACTAATCTCTGTCTCTCTTCCACAGCATGTCTTTATCCTGTTCTTTTCTTCTCTCACCCCAACCGGTCGCAGCAGATGGCCCCGCCCCTCCCTGAGCCCGGTTGTGCCGGAGGTTTCTTCCTGTTAAAAGGGAGTTTTTCCTTCCCATCGTCGCCAAAGTGCTTGCTCATAGGGGGTCATATGATTGTTGGCTTTTCTCTGTATGTACTATTGCACAATATAAAGCGCCTTGAGGCGACTGTTGTTGTGATCTGGCGCTATATAAATAAAATTGAATTGAATTGAATTGACTGTCACTGTGCAACATGTTAAGAAGTACAAGTGTGGACAATTTTTGTGTCTTGATGTTCATGTGTGAAAATTTGGCATTTTCAAGTTTTAGTAAAATTGTCAAACTTTCTTTATTTCTTTCTTGATATGTGTATTTAGTGATCATTATTTATGTACTTATTTATGATTATTTTCCATTTTTCGACCACCACCCACCGCTAACATCCCCATTTATTTTCAAAATCTGTTTCTGTTTATCTTTTTAAATTTCATCATAAATTCATGTAGGTATCCCTGAAACACTGTGTCATTCTCACCTTTTCAGTTATTGGTTAATCACCATCATGCATTGGTCCCACGCCAGGCTACCTACCGTAATAGCTGTTTATTAATCACCAATAATTGAAATATGCATTGATTTATGTAGAGGCTGCATTTTATGTCTGTAGTTAATGGAGGTGGAGTTATTTTCCCTGTTTTATATTCATTATGAGGTCATCTCTGCCTAGCAAGACACTTGGTTGGTTTTGCATGCAGTTAAATATTTTTAAACATATATAATTGCAGAAATGACAACAAAATCAATCACAGAATTAGAGATGTATGGGCTGTACCTTGTGCACGCTCTTTGTATTCTCCAGCCATGCAAAGTACATCTCCTCCACATAGTTAGAGCTGGTGCCATTAAGAAAGGGTTCACCAGCTAGAGGTGTGTTCAGGTGCCTCGTGGGCTGAGATGTCCTTAAGCCCTGTTTAACTGCCCATGGTACAGGCTTTGATAGGCACTGGGCCATTTGTACAGCCGTTAAAGGCCAAAGCCTTACAACTGTAGTCCTTAAGCGGTGCATAGCAGCAGATGAGTCACAGTTCTGCAGGACCACTCTCCTGGACAAGGAGATCTTCCAGGCTAATCAGCAGCTGCCCCTCTTCAAATCCGTCCGGCTTGCTGAAGTGGAGAGATTGGCTTATCTGCAGACACCGCCCTTTCTCTTCTCCCAACTGTCCAATGGATCCTGCAGATTCCAAACACAGATTTTGAAATTGAACAAACCCAATAAGGCTAAAAATAAATATATTTTAGTGAAGAAACACATGGTAAGGCCAAAACAATGTTTTATTCAGTTTCTCAGTACTTGTAACTTTGTGTCCTGTATGTGAATGAAGTCGTAAACTGAGGTATGCATTTTGCCATATTTAGCTGCAGAGATTACTTAAAAAAGTGGTGTGAAGTTTTTAAAGACACGTGAAAATGCCAATAGGTATGTCACCAGAACTGAGACTTACATTACATTTTCATACCAAAATTCAGATACTGTGATAGGTACTGTAGGCAGCATATAGACTGAGGCCTTAATTATTTCAGAAATGACTGAGGAAGGAGTCCTAGTCTATCTTTACATGCTAAAGAAGCAGAAGGTTCCTTACAAGAACAGAAAAGTGGCTAACAACTTGTGATTTGTTTACCTCTGAATCTAGGTATGACCAACATATTGTTCAACCAAAAAGGTGAACAACAACAACAGTACTTTTGCAACCAGCTCCCTGCTCCCCATTTACTAAAAATGAAAGGGGGGTTCTCTGCAGGCAAGCTGTGCCCCATGTTTTGTACTGTCTATGACTTAGTTATAAGGTTTAAGACTCAGCATTTAGCTTTTATATTCAAGGTTTACATTTAGATATGGTTTTCAATATTATAATTTATACACTCTAGGGACACTATTCACCCACTATATGCACATACTCCTATTAAATGTAAGCCTAACGCTAACTGTCGCAAAAATGTTGACGTTTACTTCAGCAAGCAACAAAGCACATGCAAAATAATAGATTTCAATTTTAAAGACACCTGAATAGTTCCTAAAAGGCCTTTAAGCTTAAGCAGACTTTACTGAATAGGAGGATGTATGGTTTTGTTGTGGTATTTTTCGGTCAATGTTTTAAGCATTTTGTGGCGCTCTAATTGAAAGTTTCTATGAGCACAAGTTAGGCAGTAAGACAACACACAGGAATTAGTTACGAAAACACTCACACATAGCACTAACGGGCCTTTCCAGGAAAAAAAGAATCTTAGTAAAAATAAGTTGAACGGGGAACGGCATGCAGCCTAAACACAGAAAACAAGCCGTGTAACCTTAAAATGTGCATACAATAAATACAATCCCAAACACAAAGCAAGAACACTTTATAAACCCCGCACTGCCACCTACGGGGCCCTACGAAGCACGAGTCAAGTTTAAAGTAAAGCTTCTCGTTAAATTAAGCTTTTAGGATAAGTTTGTTACCTTTTCCGCGGTCTCGTAGGTGCTTTCTACGCCGGAGCCTCCCGTGTCGTAAATGAGTGAAAGTCAGAGGAAGTAGACGAAAGTCTGTGCGCGCGTGTGAGCCGCGCGCTCGAGCGCTGTCTTGACCCCGGTGCTGAAAGCGTCCCGGTGGTGAACTCTTTACAAACACTTGTTTATTACATAGAAATATATTTTTGAGATTACAGAAAGCTTCAGATTTACAGCTGACTGCCTTTAGTCCGAAGAACTCTTGTCTTGTTTGGCTCAAACAATGGACGTAATTAACAAACAAACTTGTTTGTTCTGTGTTTAAAATGCGCCAAAAGGCTGCACAGATGTATTGAATGAATAACTACATCTGGAATGTGGTCACATTTAAACAAAACCCAATAACAATTTATTGTGGTGAAGTTTTTTTATTCCATAGAAATATATATTTTTCAGATTACAGAAAATGTCATTACTGGTGAAAGCCGCACGAGTACACATACAAACACTCAAGAGATGACATAAACTTTAAGAAAAAAGAAGTGTTGTTATGTGTTGGAGTAGAAGTCTGAGACCGTCACCATTTGAGTCTATTGATATCACACTGTTGAATTTCTGATCTTGTTTCATGAAGAAAAATATGCCTGTATTAAAATACTGAAATGATTAATTCCAATGGCTAACACTATAAAATCAATGTACTTTAAAGCAGACCTAAAGTGAAGCACTTAACCCTAACCTCTGCACCCTGCTGGCACTGACTCTGATGTTAATATGTATTCATGTAATTGGTGTGTTGGCAACACACCTTAATGATGCTAATGAAGTCTTTGCAACACTAAAGGCAGACTCAGAGGAGACCAGAAAGGCATTCACACATATACTTCAGGTGGTGGTGAGACACATTTCCAGCCACTTCATTATGTAAACTTGGCTCTCACAGCACAAATCATTAACATAGCAATACCCCACTGCCTTCACAATAGAATACATGCATTTACACCACTGCCAGAAAATGTTTCACAATACATGAAAACTTTATTTAATTAGTTGAACTGCAAACATGATCGGCAATAAAGTCAAAGATTTTTAACTGTAGTTTTGCCCTTTAAACTTTCCTTTTATAAAAAGAAATCATTGGTCTGCAGCCTTGCTAACCAAAAATCAGCTGACTGCATTTTCTCTGAACAATTCTTGCCCTTTAAAACAAAGGACGTGACTAACAAACAAATCTGGGCATAAATCATATGAACATTTCTTCACAAATCAGTCATTTATCGGGATTGCTGTACCTGAATTTGTTTGTAAAGAAAACTACATGCTAAATAAAAGAGTGTAGCCTTAAAAATCGTAAAAATATTCTCCTTATCAGGTTTTTAAACATGACTTTTATCAGATTCTTGGTACTATCCCATGGATGCTGCAAATATGATTTCTGTGTGTGTGTGTGTGTGTCTATCTCTGTTCAGGCTGACACATCACATGTTCCTAGTTCTGTACTGCTGTTTGGTGTGTGTGTGTTTGTAATGGTGTGCTAGTCTTTTCCTTGTTTTCAGTATAACAGGTTGGACCTGGATGAATAAGAAACAAGATTTCCATAGCAGAAACCAAGTGGAGCAATGGACTGTTTTCCAAAGATCCATTCAAATATTCATCCCGGGGTGTACTTCCAGCTACAAGTGAATAACAAAACAAGGACAGATACCCTTTCTATTTCTAAGCTGAAACTTTCCCGTTGGTTAAAGTTTATAGGCAGAGATAGATCCCTGAATGTTCCCTTAGTTATTCTGCAGTAGGCCAAGGCTACTGGGTTTCTTCTTCTCTCACCTCTATTCATTCACTGTGTTTATACTTTGCATTTAATCATTATTTATTATAAAACTCTGGTTTTCTTCCATGGTGTGTCTTTTGTCATGTCTTCCTCCCCTCACCCCTAACCAGTTACAGATTGAAAACCTTTCCTGGAAGTTATTGCATCCTGTACGAGGTCGCTATTGTCTGCTCTGCTTTTTTCAATTAATTCCCTTCTTATAGGGATCTGCTGACCCAGGAGCTGCCACCAGTCCCCTCTGAGGCCTTCCCCAAACCACAGCCTCAATTCATGCACAAGCCATCTGCTGTTACCTAAAAAAAAGGTTAGAAAACCTGACTGAGGATTTTCTGTATATTTCCATTTGGTTTATTTATTTAGCTCCAATTTATAAAAGCAACCAAATTAGGGAACTTAAGTGTGTAAGCTTAGAAATCTTACATTAATATACACCTCATATGAAATCAATTGCATGGTGAAACAGTAGTTAGCATTGCCGCCTCACAGCAAGGTGACAATCCACTGTCTGGCCACGGGTTCGCATAGGTTCTCTCTGGGTACTCGGGCTTTCTCCAACAGACCAAAGACATGCTTTTAGTGGGGTTAGGTTCACTTTAAATTGCCCATAGTTGTGAATTGTTGTCTGTCTCTCTGTGTTGGCTCTGTGTCAGACTAGGGCTGTACCTAGCCTCTTGCCCTGTGCCAACTGTGATAGGCTTCAGCCTCCATGTGACCCTAAACTGGATAAGTGGAAGAGAATGGATAGAGTAAGAAAAAAATCAATGTATAATGTTTAACAACATATTACATTTTCTAAGCTTGTCTGTAAATTTGTTAATCTATAAATGCAGTAAAGTGAGATTAAAACACCTTTTCTCTGAAATGTAACAAAAGAGAAATAACTTTAAAATGTTCTATAGCACAGTTCATGAGTAAATCTACTTTTCAAGCCTTCCTTTAATCACTGCGGTGGTTGAAATGTTTTTTACTGGCCCTTCAAACTTTGCCTTCCAAAAAATACTTGCTGGAAGATTCTGGCTAACACGTACTGCAACGAGTAAATACTGACATTTAGTCATGTGACATTTTAAAGCACCAAAAACACAAGGAAAACTAAAATACTACTGAGTTCTTTCTAAGGTTTGTGAGTGGAGATAAGACGGATAAGTAGAGTGGACAGTTTTATTAGTTCACACACTGGTTACATCTGATCACACTTTAATATTGATCATCATATAATAAATACAAAAAGTACATGATAAAAGCTTTGTTTCACATACAGTCATCAGCACCATCATTCATATCCTACTTGCTCACCTGAACACAGAAGAAGAAATGATCTATGAATACACTTTAAATAGTTTTTGGAGCTGAAGCCTAAGATTAACACCAGGCCCAAACCTAGTTATTAAGTAAGAAGGAACAGCTCTCAAAGAGGATACTGATTCTAAGTAGCCAATCCAATTAAAGTACTGATAGCATTGAGATTTGATTTGACCAGCAAAGGAAATTCATGGCTTTATCCTAAAGCCATAACTGTGGAGTTTCACTGGTACTAATGGTTTCTGATAGAACCTAATCCCCTGTTTCATTTTATAATGTGAATGATTTGTCATTAATGTTTTGAATGACTGTTAATAATGTGTTAAACTGACTCATAAAGTTTGTACATTTTGACACATAACACTATTCGTGCAAGGTGTGAAAGACTAAATCACAGCCTCGGCTTGTTGAGGTCCCTGTGCGTCTCTCCAAATTTAGATGCTTAATGTGTTTTTGTTCTTAATACTTCTTCTAACTTTTATGATTACATGCAACAAGTATTTGAAAGCATATTTCCTTATTTTACATCATTATCAGCATGAATGATTACACGTTACCCCAGCAGATGCTGTGTTTCACATCACCGCTCAGTACCTAAGGTTTGATATCTTAGTGTTGTACGAAGCACAACGTTATCTTTCTAATACATTTTTTCTTTTGTTCACTTTATAAAATTGTAATTCTTTTAATATTTCACAATAATTGTTTTCTTTTCTTAATTAGGCAACAAGCTGGAACCAGCTTTCACCTAAGTTTTATAGTTTTCTTTGAAAATCACTTCCATGATTTGATTTTTCCATCATCGTCCTGCGATGATTCAACCAGTTGTTTAAGCTTTACAGATATCTGAAGGATCGGACTAGGAGCTATCATGTTCTGTACTATTTGCTAAGTGAACCAAAGTAATTTGACTATATAGTGAATATGTCCTAAAATAAACCAGCTCAGTGCTTTATCCCACAGCCTGTACAAGTCTTTCCTTAATGAGGGCAAATACAGCAAACGACACTAGAGATTTCTGGGAGATATTGTAAAACTAAAGGATTTGATATTCTACCTAATATTTTGTTTTTACTCGCTAACATTAAAGGGTGGCTGTTGCTCAGGAAGTAGATCAGATCATCTACTAATGAGAAGGTTTGTGTTTTGAATCTGGCTCCTCCATGCCAGCATGCTAATGTATCCCTAAGCAGGGATCCTAAGTTGCCCTCCAATATGTTTATTGGAGTATCAATAAATCAATCAATCAATTTTTATTTATAAAGCATTTTTCATACATTGATGTGGCACAAAGTGCTTTACATGGTTAAAAGTAGCCCGTCCCGTCCCACCCTCCAACTCACTCCCCACACTCTCATTAACATAAACATTCATGGATACATTGTAGAACACTATCACAGGGAGCCGTCTGCAATGTTTGATAAAAAGACACTTTGGAGAGAGAGACGGTATGTTCTTATTCCAAAACATTCAAATGCAACTCTGGAAGATAGATAATATTATTTTCAATTTCACTTTTACTCTCTTTTAGTTTTTTTTTTTTATATATCTGTCACTTTATGTGTTAAATGCTCTTCTGTGTTCATCAATGCTGTCTGTGTTTGCTGCATTGTGCTTGGCAGGCAGCGGTTTAAGGCTCCATAGCGTAGTGGTTTACACATTCGCCCCCCAAGTAAGTTTAATTCTGTGAGGATTAAAGGAGCAGCTGAAAATTATTTTTCAGCTTTCTTTTTTCTCCTAGATAGCTTCCAGCTGAGTCACAAAGTCCAAGACAAGATCATAGCGTTAGCATATTAACACGCCTATCCTGTGGCAGGACAGGTAAATACTAGCTTTGTTGAGTTGTGAAAATGTGACAAAATATAGTTGTTTAAGGCTTCCCCTGTACCTTAATACAGTCATCCAACCTCTCACTGACATCTAAGAAATGCATTTTCAGCTTTTGGAGATACATATTTTTTCGTACAGGGACAGAAACCCCCAAGGAAAAAATGTTAAAACAGACTGGTACTTTTCTGCTCGATTTGAGCACTTTCTACCACAACTCTCATTCACATACACCTCGATACACGAGTCTCATTCTATGTCTAAACACATTTAACCTTAAATTAAGAAGTAGAGGAGCCAGATTGTGAACTGGCTGGTTGTGTACTAATAGATTGTGTATCAACCTTCAGGTTAGAAGACAACCTAATTCCACTAATTCCTGAGCCACAGCCACTCAAAGCAAAAACTGACAATTAAAATATGATTCGAAAAGACCAAATAATTAAAACAAATTGTAACTTTGACCTTAGCTTTTTTTTTTTTTTTACATAGAAATTCTAATTTTAATTATTGTAATAATCCTACACACTTGTGTTGAGTTTAAGTTGTCAGCTTTTACATTAGTGAGATTCCAGTATATTAAATTAAAATGATCATTTTAGATTTTGGTTGTAAAGAGCCGTTTAAAATCTGATCCTGGCCCAACAATGACTGAGGACGGGCAGATTCTGTCATGCTCATACACTACACTGTCATGCCAACACAAACAGTTTATGCACTCAGAAAGTAGAGGCAGCAGATTATAGCTCACCAGCAGTGCAAAACAAAGAGGAAATGCACGACAACACCCGATTTACCAAATGCATTAACGTGGAATATCATGCAATTAAATACCATCAACAGCGTAACTGTAGTTAAGTCACCACAATAAAACTGGAAATTTACATAAACATTGGGATATTTCAACATTTCAACCATAGTTTTCAGTAGTTAACTTGCAATGTTCAGTACATAAATATCAGTTAAGAACAACAGTAACATCTTAGCATGCTGCACGGTTTTCACTGTCTCACAGAGTGGCTGGGGGTCGCAATGGATGAGGGATGGGGTGGCGGGGAGTTATACACCCAATAAATAAATAAATGACTTAATTAATTGATAAAAGCTCTATTTTACAACAAAATACAATTGATAATGAAATAAACCCACCAGACTCTTTGTGTGAGACACGTGATACTGATTGTTCATTTCACACAGGCAGCCTTAGTCGTGCAGAACAGCCACTGCTAATGACAACACAGGTAGGAGTCATGCATTGTCATAAAAAAGAAGAAAGGATTAAAATGCATAATAAATAGACTGTACAGTTGAAAGAACACAGGGCCAGACGGTGGCCATAATTATACTAGAAGTAACAATAGGAAGGAACAATAGCTTTTATGTTTGCTGTAGGCAGGCTGAAGAGTTACAAGAGTTTAATGTTGTAGCTGATGTGTCCTCTGCTGTCAGAAGATGGGAGCACTGCTATTACTGTCTGCTGTTGTCGTAGTTGCACAGGGAGAGAGAGAAAGAAGTGGGTGTGCAGAGTGCAGCAGCATGGCCACAATCCCAAAACCAGATTCCTTTAACCCCGCCACACATCCACCTGCACCTCTCTCTCTGGGCTGCTTCTTTCTCTGTGATTATCTGCTCCTTACTTTTCTGCTCTCCTCTTCAAAATGCCTGGAAAAAAGTATTTACACCCATTGAGATTTTGCATATTTGTTGTTTGTGCTGCAGATTTACATTTATTAACCACTAATAGCTGAGTGTAAACATGTTGTGAAAAATGTTCAGCCCCTGTGTGAATGCTATTGTGGTCCTACCTCACCCCTGCAGCGGGGCAGCAGGAGCTCCTGAGCAGTGGAAGTGGACATTTTGCCACCGGCTGTCCCTGCGGTGCCATACCCTGGTCTCTTCTGATTGGCTTGAGCGAGGACGGCCCTGGCCATCCACGAACTGCGTCAGGCGGATGTAAGCGATGCAGGCTGCATCGTCCCCGATTATATGCACATGGGGGTTAAGGATGGTGGTGTGGATAGGTTTGCTGTTCTTTGAGAGGACTGATGGGAGACAAATAGTCCACTTAGCGATGAATATTATATATAGATGTAAAATACATTGTATATTTTCAAAACATCAGTAGTAGCTTAAACTAGTCTTACGATTGTCAAAGTAAAATCTATGGAAGTCCATTCCCTCCACCAGATTTCCCAGACCCTCAGGTTCAAACGAGGTCAGACCAGGGTCGCAGATCTTCCTGTAAGTCGAGATTTATAAACAAATGGTGCATGGCATAATGTAAACAGTTCAGTAACCATATTTAGCAGTGTTATATGCAACAAGATCATAGGGCTTAAAATGTAGTCTGTTGGCCTGTCTCATAGCTTTCACTCGTAACTCTTTAGTGGCTTTATATGTCGTCATCGTCTTTTGACCCAGCGTTTTGTGTTTTCTATTATTGTGATGGTTGTGGTTTTCTAGCTCTTTGGTTGTTGGTTTTGTTCTTCCCCAGCTTAGTGTTTAGTCATTGCTACCTGTGTGTTCCCTCTGTGTAAAGTCTGTGTTTCTTAGTTTGTGTCTTTGCATGTGTGAGTTCTTGTTTTATTTTGAAGGTCAGTGTCTCAGGTTATTGTATTCTGTTTTACTTCCCTCAGTCTCGCCAGCACCCCAGCTGTGTCTCCCTCCTGCCTCCCATTCCCTGATTGCTTTGTTGTATTTAAGCCTTGTGTTTTCTGACGTGCATTGCTGGTTCGTCTGTGTGCTTCCCCTGCATCTGTCTACGTCTCCCTGCATCCCTGTTTGTGTCTCAAAGTTTCAGGTTTGCTCTATTCTTAGTTTTCATCCTCCTCAATAAAGCTCACATCAGCATTGCCTGCATCTTGGGTCCTTTAATAATTCCCACACGGCTTGCCTCACAAACCGTGACATAATTCATAACTAAAAAACATTTATAACACTGACGTAAGGTTCTGACACGTCTATTTAAGCAGTTACAGTTACTGTTTATAGCTCTGACCACAAAATGCAGTTTCTGAATGATGTGGTTTATTTTATTATGAAGGCGAACAAAACTCAACCCTACACGGCCCTGTGTGAAAAACTGATTGGCCCCTAAACCTAAGAACTGGTTGGGCCACCCTTGGCGGCAACAGCTGCAATCAAGCATTTGCTAAAACTGTCAGTGAGTCTTTTACAGCACTGTGGAGCAATTCTTGCCCACTTATGCCCACTTATTGTGGAATTGATGTCATTCAGCCATATTGGAGGGTTTTCCAGCATGAATCATCTTTTAAAGGTCATGCCGTAGTATCTCAATCGCATTCAGGTCAGAACTTCACTCCAAAGTCTTCATTTTGTTTTTCTGAAGCCATTCAGAGGTGGATTTGCTGGTGTGTGTTAGATCATTGTCCTGCTAGACAATGCTAGACAAGCGTGCTTCGGCTTGAGGTCATGAAACAGATGGCTGGACATTCTCCTTCAGGATGTTTTGGTAGACACCATCACCACCATCACCACCATATTTTACTGTTGGTATGATGCTCCTTTTCTGAAATGCTGTGTAATTTCAAGCCAGATGTAATGGGACACACACCTTCCAAAAAGTCTCATCAGTCCACAGAGGAATTAACCAAAAGTCCTGGGGTTCATCAAGATGTTTTCTGGCATCTCCCTCTTTCTGTCATTTTATGTGTTAGTCAGTTCAAGCCCTGCCTTGTTACATCTGTGAAGGTTCTCAGTTATCCAGGTCATCATAGTCTAAGGAGCTTGGAAAGAAAAGCATCTGGACTTCTTTAAGTTTTCATGAAGATGTCTCACCTCTCATCTGAGAAGCTTCTTCAGTTCTAAGTGCAATTGGTGGAGAGTCCCAGATTTTAAGCCTTATAGGAGTGTCCGCAACAGGGTCATGGACCCCCTGTTGATCCTCTATGTAATCCCACGAGCCAAGGTGTGGGTCACATCAATCATTGTGAAACCTTGCACAACCCTATCATGTGATATTGAGGTCAAGTGGCCCAGGATGTGCCTGCCTTGTTACCATTTTTGCTTTTTGTCGCCTGTTTACTAGCAAATAAAGCTGTGATTTTGAGTTTAGTTCTTCTATAAAAAACCAGTTCCAAGTAAGTCTTTTTCATGGGTTTTTATAGGATTGCATAGAATCGTCTAAAAAGTTTTTTATTTTGTTATAAGACAATATGTTGTGTAAATTCAATTAATTATATTATTTATTTTTCTGATGTGTATCATGACTTCAGCTGAATCTTATATATGTGAGTGAGCAAGTCAGAAGTTTAACCCAGTTAAAGTTTTCAATTTTAAATTTCAAACTTGAACTAATTACCAAAGATTGAGAATGTAGTAGTTTATACTCCATTCTTTAACAGTTTAAACAGTCACCTAACGAGCAAAAGTTTCTTTGTTCAGTCCTGGG
>VUQR01026418.1:2389-32769 GCA_015108515.1 Hemichromis elongatus | reverse complement strand
TCAAGCGGCTGAAATGGGCTTCCTCTGAAGGGTGGCTGGCCTCTCCCTTAGAGATAGGGTGAGAAGTTTGGCCAATTCGGGAGGAGCTCAGAGTAGAACCGCTGCTCCTCCACATCGAAAGGAGCCAGTTGAGGTGGTTCGAGCATCTGACAAGGATGCCCCCCGGGCTCCTCCTGGGTGAGGTTTTCCGGGCTTGTCCCACCGGGAGGAGGCCCCTGGGCAGACCCAGGACACGCTGGAGAGATTATATCTCTCAGCTGGCCTGGGAACGCCTTGGCGTTCCCCCGGATAAGCTGGGGGAGGTGGCTGGGGAGAGGGAGGTCTGGGCTTCTCTGCTTCGGCTGCTGCCCCCCGCGATCCGGCCCCGGATAAGCGGAAGAAAATGGATGGATGGATGGACTGAAGCACTTACTCTAACACGCTTTGGTCATCTAAACATAAAATGATGAGAACCATGTAGCTCCAGAAACAAAGCACAGACTGCATTTGTATGACATTCGGGGAAAAGTAAGAAGTTGTGTTTCGTGATTGATGACGTATGATACTAAAACTATCTGCTGACTAACAGTAAGTGCTCTGCCTGAGTTCCTGGAAGACGTGTTTGGGTGTCACAGACAGGTGGCACGGCTCTCCTGAAAAATACTGTGTTTAATAAAACATCACTGTGAGGCAAACAATGTGCACATTATGATTTGTGGTAATGTTCTTCTGACTTTCTAAGCAGTCTGAGTATCACTCTCCTAAAAAGATCTCATTCTTCTTCGAGTCTGTCATATGGCGAAGAATAAAATAATAAAGTCCTTTTTTTTGTGTGGGAACTTACACAAATCTGCAACTGAGCCGGAGCCCAGGAATAACAAATAAATCACTCTTTGTGTTCAGAAGGACTGTTTTAGTCTGGAGCAAAGTAAGTCTCCATCACGAAATTTAGTTAAGGTTCCACTACTGATTTTACCGTCTAATATTATTATGGATGCATGTTATGCAGTATTCTGATATTTAAACAGATTTATGGTTTCCCTGTACGCGTGATTGAAACAAGCTTTATATCTGGAAAGAACAAGTGGGAAAAAAAAATATTACTGGTTGACTTTGCATTAGACGCAGTCAGGGACATTTGAAGCACACTGAACAAGTCTGAACTGAACACAAGGCAGTGGAGTAAGATTGGATCAACAGGCACGCAGAGTAGCTACTTGGTACATGATACAGGACATATTGGTTTAAACAAGAGTTTTCTTTACAAGTTTTCTCTTTTTCACCACAATAAGAGACAACACATGGCCTCAGCTAATCAACTCTGTGATTGGTGATTACTTCAGACCGGTATTGATTTCAGCCATAAGGGCAGCGCTAAGTGGTGGGAGTGAGAAAGAAATCCAGCCTAAGCAAATCGTGTTTCGTTATTCTGTAATTATTTGATGTGAAGAATCGGTTTGAAGCTGTGGACACAACAACTTTCTGAGCCTCTGCTTAAAGGATAAAAACACTCCACAGCAGACTTTGTTGAGTAGCTTACGTTAGCATGACTAATGAGGAAATTACACAGGCTTAGTTCCCACACGCTGTTATCTAGTTTGTCTTAGTCTAAGCTGACATAATTCTTGATGTAGCTTAAGTTGAGACATGTTCGCCCGTGGGAGGGCCCTAAAATAAGTGCAAACGCAAGGTGCAAGACTCAGAGGACGAAGATGAAAAATTCCCATCATGCTGATGAATGAAAATCACGCTGACAGCCATATAGCGCCTTTTGACTTAAAAAAATAATACAGCTCAGTCAGAACAACTGCAGGTTAAAAAGATTACTGGGTTTTATGTGTAGCAATTTATATTTAGAGGTATACCTCTGCGATCGTCCTTGCTTGGAGCTGGAGGCTGGGAGGACAGCACCAAGACTAGCACAAATCAGAGCAGGAATGATTGCATTGATGGAGGCTAATGTAGAACCTCATAATTAATGTTTTAACCATGTTAGCTTTTTTAAGCCACAAGTGGCCATACTGGAACGAGAGGGTGTAGCGCTAGGTTATCAGCTAATGCTAGCAAACACTTTTAGCAAGTACCATTCATACCATTCATAAACTGTACAACTTGCAGATGTCAAGTCTAAAGCAGCTTCAATAGTGTGCCATAAATAAGATTTGTCAATGTGATGCTTTACTTTTTGCTTGATTTAACAACTTAATAAAGTTTAACAAAGACCTAAACTCAATAAACTACTCTGTGTTTCATAATAACTAGCAGAAAGTTTCAACAGGCACAAACAGGCGTTGTGTAATACTAATACTTAATTGAACTGAATTTTATCTAATTTGAGTTACTAGTGAGGAGAACAGTCATAACAGGATCCCTGTTTGATTCTTTCCTGTCCAATCTAAACATTTAGTTCAATTAAATGTTTTTAATATAGCGCCAGATTACAACAACAGTCATCTCCAGCTGCTTTATATTTTAAGGCAAGAGAACTCCAACAATCCGATAATCCCTAGGAACAAGCACTTGGCCATGGGTAATAGGTGGAACTCGGTTTTAACAGGAAGAGACCTCCAGCAGAACGAGGCTGAGTGAGGAGCAGCCATCTGCCACGACCGGCTGTGGGATGAGAGGACAGCAAAGGAGCGTAGAGACACTGAACAACAAACAAGCGAGCAGAAACAAATGTAATAATATGAAATAGTGTAAATGCGCAGGAAGTCCCCCCCCCCAGCAGCACATGTGATACAGCTCAGAAATATTTAAACCCATCAGAAGAGTCAATAAGTGTTTGCTATTCTGAGTCCTTCTGTCAAGAACTTAATCTTAACTGTGATAAACACATGAGACATCACACTCCCCCACAGAACAACCATCTCTGTTCTACAAAGTTTTCCAGTGCAACGCTCTGCAAAGGTTTCCATCCACTGCTTTCTCTCTCATCCTGTCCTTCTCCCAGCTCTCTCTCATTGTGTCTAATGGACCTGATGGCCTCATCAATAATACAATCAACCAACTATCTGCTTCAGCGGCTTCAGACAACAATGAACGGCTCCCCAATGCTTCTGTGAATGTGTGCATGAGTGTCATGCATTTGGCCTAACTGCATCCATTCTTTGTAGCTCTGCCGTGGGTCACCGGTTCATCTAACAAGAGCACAACAAAGGCAACAGGATCTATACTGTCTGTCCTGCAGCCTGTTGTGCATCTGCTCAACTTAGCTGCAGGACAGCAGGGTTTGGGTTGCAGAAATCCTGCAGTGTACAAGAAAAGTGTAATTGTCACAGTTTATAAAGATGAGATCTGTGGTCCTCCCAGTTGATGTATCAACATACTGCATATCTGTATGTCAGAGTTGGATGAAACACCAACAGTGACCACGTTTGGAGTCGCTTCTGCTCACAAGTCCCTCCATCCCGGCGTTTTGTCTTTAACCACCTTCCAGCTGCTCTCGGTGTTATGTGGCTAGCTGCTGAAGACAGTCAAGTTTGAAAGAGGAGCATGTAACAGAAGTCATTTCCCCTGGTTTGGTTCTCTGCACAGAAAACATGACTTCATATGAATCAGCATATTGTTCCATGTCTGCTGGATGTGTAAATAAGCAACTGTTCGCTAACAAAGCATAACAATTTAATAACACACTATGTCACTTTCCCACTTGTTCCTTTTAGGGGAACAAAGAAACTTTAAGAATCAAAGAAACTGATGTACCAGCTCATGGTGTGAACATAAGGCTCTACAATCTAAGTTTTGTTATAAATATAAATATTTATTTGTACTTTTGAATGTTTGAATGAGCTAGCATGCTAAACTCTTATGCTCCGTGTCATCTGCTTAGTTCAGCTGACTTGCAGGTTGTTGTAATGCTGAGATCTGTTCAATCCAACTTTATTTATCTACTTCACAGCAACAGTCTGGGCAAAAGTAGTGCTGTTTTGTCAAACATATGAAGGCTTGCAAAGGACCATCTGGAATCACCTTATAAGTCATTCAGCCTAAATCATCAACTGTGAGAAGGTGAGTTTAAAATTTTAACCCAAGCACTGATCTCCTTGTTTTACCAGGTTCTTCTTCAACACGCTAAAATGCAAAGCACGGTCTCTGCAGCAGAATCCTCCCAGGCTAAAAAAGGCTCATAAAAACCCTGCAGTTTCTTTTAATGGCCACTTGAAGGCAGCTACAGAAGTAAGTCAATCCTCCCACGTTAAAATGTCCTATATTAAAGCAGAAATAAATATTTTACATTCTGGTATGATAAACAGTTATGGGTTTCTTTGGGTGATGAGAGTTTTGCACAATTCATCCATCTGGATACTGGTGCGAGCTAGAGCTAGGAACGTGGCTGCTTTGATTGACAGTTTTTAAGACCCTGGGATGAGGTTGATTCCCTTATTTTTTTCCCCACTTGCATTTTCAGATTAGACTGAAAATGCCAGCTGGAAAAGTCACTTTTTTTCCATGGCATCCACACTTTACAGCTGCAAGTAAATATGAACTTTCAATTGTGAAAATGTCTGAAAGGGCAGGGCTTGAACTTGAAACTGAGATGATGAGCAAATGATCTTCACTTAATCTATTAGTTGACTCCTACTGGTTCAGATATGAATCATTTATCAAGTTAAAAGCATTTGATCATTTATCCAGATAACACCCTAAATACTGAGCAGTTAAAGCTTCTCGGGCATCAGGATCTCAAACCCTCAAGCGATGCACGTTTATGGTGGGTCATTTTTGGTTAACTGCACTTTTCTTTTGAAAACTGCACTCTCTTGTTATTTATCTCAGCCTCTCTTCCACAGTGCATCCTTTATTTTATTTTATTGTATTTTATTTTTGTCCTGTCCCCCTGTCTCAAAGGGGGGTTTTCTCTGATTTATTGTAGAGCATGCATGTAAAAAACATTTTTCATCGTGGGCCGCATACAGCTCACTTTGATATCAAGTGCAAAACAAAGGCCAGATTGGTGAAACTCCAACTTTTATTTGTGAGAAGAAGTTTAACTATTTAATCAATTAGATATCTTAATATAAGACAAAAAAAAGCAACAGTATGTCTCAGTCCTCAGAAATGCTGCTGTAGTAAATGACAGGACTCTGTGAGTGTGACTCTTTGGGATTTAATATGGTGTATGGCTAATGGCCCGAGGGAAAGCCTTTAACTGTAGGAAAAGCTGTAAAACTTGTTAAAAGTTCAAAATTCATCCCCTCCTTCACATTTTCCAAAGTGATCCAGAGTGAAGTTTTGTTTGATACCCCTGTTGTTTGGTCTTTAGCTTATAAATACTGCCCCTCGAAGTGACTGCTGTTGTGATTTGGCGCTATATAAATAAAATAAAATTGAATTAAAACTGAAAACAACATTAGCTAAGCTGCCTTTTGTCTTATTAAGTGTTGGTCCTGTCTCATTATACAGAGGCTATGGGTTATGTAATATGATGGAACACATAGCTTGTATTTTTAGGTGTAAATCCCTGCAACTATATGAGTGCTTATAGTCTGCTTCCTGCCAGACTCCCGGGAGAATTGTGATTGGAGAAAGAGTGAATAACGGATTCAATGGAAAACTTTCCCACTGAGGTCCGTTTGCCTACGTGAGAGGAGGTCTGAGCACCTTGCTCCACTATCACTCCCACTGTGTGTGCTTCAGGTGTCTTACCCAGTCCTCAAAGTGCTTGCTGCTGTTCTGCAGGATGTCCTCGAATTGGATGATACAGTTGGCCACGAAGTCGTCGTAGCCAATGGGCGCGTCGTGGAAGACTGATAGCTCTATCTTGCGGCCGTCGTGGACCTCCGTGATGAACTCGTCGTTCCACGTGGGGCTGTTGGTCTTCTGCTTGGTGGAGGTCTGGCCCACGCGAGAGTCGTCCACGTTCAGGGCGATGTACGTGTCCAGGAGGAAGGTCTGCGTCTTGGGACCGACGGCGTGACGCAGGGACCAAGCTGTGGGTTTGAGGTCCAGAGCCTCGCGGATCTTGATCTTCAGCTGCCCGTTGAAGACCACCATGGCGATGAAACGGTCCCGACGTGCTTCCAGTAAAACCACAGGACACCTTTCTCCTCAAACACCCCAAAATCAACACACCGTCCGTGCTTTAGCGCTTTGAATAACGGCTCCGTTCAACCGGTGGTCCTCCGGGCAGACCGTGTCCCTTCCACTCCGAGATATGAAGGAGAGAGTGCAGTCACCAAGCACACCGGGACTGCTGTCGTGTCTCGAAACGTCTGCACTTGTCGATTATGCTACAAAATTTTCCCCCCAGAAACTGAACTTCAGTGGCGGAAAAGCGACCGTTAGCCCGGGAAGCCTTCCTCAGAAGTGCACGGAAGAAACGTGAATAGCCACGGCGCACATACGAGCAGAGGCCCCAGATGTGAGTCGCTCTGTCATGGTGTTTACCTTCGAGGTATTAAAAAGCTGTGTTAGCTGCAGCGGGGCTCCCTGGAAGCACTGGCCTGCGTTGCATTGCACCGTGCGGAGGGTGGGAGGCTCCAAATACCTGCTGCCAGCCGCCGCGGCGCACAGGAGATGTTCGAGCAGGAGAGCTGCGAACCAGACAGCGACCGGTAACGACCGCAGCAGGGGCGGAGAGAAGGGGGGCGGTGGGTGGATGTGTCAAAACGGGCTCCTGCTGCTTGGTGCACGGCCTGGTGTCAGTCCAGTGCAGCTGTTTGAGCTTAACTTCCCGTGGACACAGCCTCCCGACACCGATGTGTGTCTCCGTCTCTCTCTCGTCTCTCTCTCTCTGGTGCAGGAAATGCGAAAAACACGTCAGATTTAGCGGAGCCTGATGTGACAGACGGGGGAGTGCGACGCAACCAAGACTGGGGAGGTGTTTGGAAGCAGCAGGGCTGGGGTTGGAAGGTTGGATGGATATGAAGGCAGACAAATGAAAGCCTAACAATTCACCAAGGTGCCCTTGAGCAAGGCTAGTGCTGTATAAAGAAGCCAGTGCAGGTTTACACAGTAATTGTCGTACATGTAAGCTGTTTTATTAATGCAGGAAAACAGGTGCGTGTGCAGAAAAACAGCAACAGCGTTTAAAGCTGAAATGTGAAGGCGAGCAACACGTCTCCACTTATTTTGCTGCAGGCCCAGGTGCAGAATTATGAACATTTATTCACTTAATAAAAGCCACTTGCCAAGGCCATAAAATGATGGGACCTTAGGGGGATGAATGTAGAGATATGTGAGGCATGCCTGGAATTTAAAAGAGGTGATTGAAAGCCATGTAACCTATCAGCAGCATGCTGTGTATGATGTGTGCAGCAGTGCAGAAAAATAGAACCTAAAACAACCTGCACCTGTAGCGTTTAGAGCATTAAGCAATATTTCAGTTTTCAGTTTTGGTTTAGCAAGGATGCAATGCACAGATTGTGAGTAATTGCCTACTTTGCACCTGCAAGACTGCGATGCAAGATATGAATGTTTGCCAGGGCTCTAGCAGGACTCTAATTAGTTTAGCAGAATCGTGTCACGGGTCTTCATAGTTTCCATAGTCTTTAAAACTGTACCATCGTTGTTCGAATTCCTTCCAGGGTAAAAATGAAGCGGTGTGCTTGCAAGGAGCCAGACACAGCATGTGACACACAGGAATTAGATTTTCTACACTCTCATATATACAGACAAATGCTTTATATATTTGACACAGAACCTGCAGTCTGTTTCTCCGGAGGCAAGGACGACAAATGTGATTTATCTGTAAGCTGAGTTTTATTTGGAACAATTGTAGAAGAAGGCTCAGGCGTCTGCTTCATTTAACAGCAGAACCTACAAGGTGACCGCATGCAAGGGGAAATGTCTTAGTGCAAGGAGCACACATACCTGACAGGCTCAGTATAACACCAAGAGCGATTCACATTTCACACAAGAGAAGGATGCATTTATGTGCGGATAACATTTAGTGTTTATCAGCACTGGAGCAGCTGAAAACACTGACTGTTATCAGTTTTTTTTATAGAGCATGAACATGCTCTGTTGTCTATTAGCAAATACTCAGGACAAATATGTAGACTTACACTGGGTTTGTATAATGTGTTAGACAAAAACAAACAAATAAACAAACAAAAAACAGATTCACAGTGATGACCTTTTTTTAAACAGCCGGTCTCTTTCTTTAGGTTCACAAATACAAAAACAGATAACCTTTATTTTTTATGTGTCTTCATCTCTTTAGCTCAAATATGAGGAAGTTTGAGAAGACTCCAACACATATTTACAATCTGCACATCACAAGTATGTTAGAGGCTAGTTAACTTGCCTAATTTTGGCCGTGTTATGCAAAAGTGAACATTACAGTGGGCGCAGATTAACTGAAAAGGTGGATGTTGAGAAACACCCAGATGATCAGGGTGAAAGTGATCTGCTATGCTTAAACCTTGAACATTGCTGACCCCTGTTGTCGATTGTTTGTAATTTCATGTTTCAGGCACCTCCCACCAGCTGCAAAAATGATAAACTGCGCTGCTTCTGAGAGAGGACAGAGAAAGTAACTTACTCTACACTCTCTGTTCCAGTTTCATTCTCTTACAGCCTCTTGCCTCGGTCATTTCTGTGTCAGACATACAAGAACTAGCTTATGACTGTGATGATTCTTTTTTCAGTGGCCTAAAAAATGACAATGTGACTGAGAAATAAAGAGACCTTTTCATATACTCATAATACACTGACCTAATAATTACAATAAACACACACAGAGGTGGAACCATACTTGCATATAGGCAGAGAAACACGTTTTAAGCCATCTTAGGTTTTTAATCCTCAGATTTGTACATTTTATTCAATGTTACACTTTGTTACAGTAAATGTAGGATATTAGCTAATGTAACTTTTTTCCATTCCGTGCTAATGTTAAAGCAGCTTTACTGCAAAAAGTCAGGAAAAAAGGGATGGAACCACAACAAGGCCACTCATGTGGACATTATATTAGAATCTGGCCTTTTGGTTTGTTTAATTTTTAACAAAAGAGAAAGAAAGAAAAGTCCAGGCACTAAGTAGCATTAATAAGAATGATAAGGTAAAATATTATTACATATAGCACCTCCTGAAAAAAGAGAGAGGGATGATACAACAGGATCAATAGAGATTTGGATTATGAGCCATGCGATGAGGACCTGACAAACTGTAGCATGAAAATTTTAACCCTTTGAAGATATAAGACAAATATAAGCTTTAAATATCGATTTGGGGGAACTCAATCATCATCCAGATACTTTGGATGCTTTGAGTGTATAAAGACACACAATGGAAAGCAAATATGTGGGAAGGTCAGCAGTTAAACTGCGGCAGAAAGGTGTTATTTGCTGTGTCTAGCGTGCACTTGGTGGAAGCTCAGATGTGAAAACGCAATTTTGTCTTTCAATTGTAGAAAAGGGAACGAAGCTTCCTTTTATGAGTCTTTCAGCTGCTGCAGAGAGGACCGACTGTGGTCGGTGGCTGCAGCAGTGAATGTAATATTCTTCTTTTCTGTGGTTTTCCATCGTTGTTTAAAAGGAACAATGTATTTCTGTCGAAGACTTCTCCGACTTGTTTTCTCATTAAGCACGTCAGCCAACGTGTCTCTGAGCTCTGCAGATAGGAATCAATCACACGCACAGGAAATCCCCTGGACTCCGGCCACGTCCTGCCCTCTTTCCCCTCTCACTCGGCCGGATCTAAATCAAACAACATGGCTTTGCTCTTCATCACAACTGTAACTATGGTCACACTAGGACAGTAACATCCCCATGGCTACAGGAAAATAACTGTCCTGAACATTTTTCCACTTTAAGTGGCTGCAGGAATGAAAGGAAGAATTCTTTTTATGGATCAGAGAGGAAGTTCCCGACAGGACAGAGGAGAAACTGTAGACTGAAGAAAGACGGAAAACGGTTCCAAATAGCTGTAGGAACTGCAGCTCATTTGTTTTTATTGAATTTGACATATATTCCAAACATAAAAATTCACATCTCCAATAACAGTTCATGCATCCTTTCACTAACTGCTTATCCAGCTATGGTTCCTGGGGGCTGGGAGCTGAGTGATAACTAATAAATTCATTAAAAATAATAAAACATGCCAATATTGTCTAAGCTTTATATAAAAGGAAAGTTTTAGGATAATCTTATAAGCAAAGAGAGTCTGTGTGTCAAAGCTAAACAGAGTTGGTTCCACATGAGGGAGTCTGATAGCTGAAGACTCTGCCCGCCACTCCTACTTTCAGAAACACGAGGATCCTGACATCTAAGAAAATTGAATAAAGATGTTTAGATTGTTCTTCCTTTCCTGTCGCCGTGTAAGTCAGTTTCTTCATTACTTGCCTACTTTTACTGGTAAAAATCTTTCTGAGAAACTGAGAAATTTGATTTTGAAATGAAATTAAACAATTACTAGTTGAAACTAATCTCATTTTCTTACTGTTTATGACCCTGTTTTTCAGAGTGCTTCGTGTTTATATCATATTTACAGGGCAAGTCTTCACTTCTCATTTCCCAAATGATTGACACACTCGGTCACAGATGTCCCACATTCATGATTTCACAGTCATTTGTCAAGCGTTTATTTTTCAAGAAGGACAAAGAGATTAAACAAAGAGTCGATCATGACGTTCTCACATCTGCCCTAAGCAGGATGGAAAGCCCCACTCAGCCTCGCAGTTAAGCCCTTCTGTGTCTTCTGTATCATTATTTTTTATTCTTTTCGACTGGATACTGTTTGTGTTCCTCCCTAAATCTTGAGTCTGAGACTGGCTGAAAGTTGAAAACGCATATCAGCGTTGAAATCGTTACACTGGGAGTTCACGAAGCTCACAAGGACTGAGTGCCAAGTTAGGAAACTAACATATGATTGAAGACTTCACGAGAAAATAAATGTTTAGTCCATGTTTGCGATGTGTCAGTTCAGTGCACCAGCTGTGTTTGTGGTTACTCTGTTGTGATGGCTAGAAGGGCTCAAATTAAACAGGGACCCCATCTCACCTTCAGATCATGCACTGATAACTTCACCTTGTTATTTGGGCTTAAAATAACTGATTCCAAATTAAACCATGAATTTTTTTCCCATTCTTGTTAATAAATTTCTACGTAACCTGCCTTGGCAGCTACTAAACGCCAGGGGGCAGCAAACATCAATCAACATTTCTATGTTTTTATAATCTCTTCCCAAGGACATTAAATTCCCCTTTCTTTTTTATCATCCACTCTCCCGCTGTACGCCTGTGTGTGTGTGTGTGTGTGTGTGTGTGTTCTTTCCTTTTTATGTCGGTGAAATGGCTGCAGTAGCTCTCAATCTGTAGCCATTTTTGAGACACATCTGCTTTATTAAACTACCCACAGCTGGCAGTGAAAAACATTAATATGAGCACAGAGAGGAAGCTGATGGGCAGCAAACCAAACATGCTGAATGCACCTTTCCTCTATCCTGCACGTCCGCATAATCCTTACACATCCCCAACCCTCCGCAGCACTTAGTTATTCCACTGTTTAATTATAAACAAACTGTAAAAAATCAATATTGGTTTATTTTATTTTTTTATTTTTTTCATTTTTTTCCCCTCAAAGTGTGTTCTTTGTGTAAGCCAATCAATAATCCTAGTTTGGCCCTTGGGGGGAGGTTAAAAAAAAACGATCTATAATAGGATTCAACTTGAGCAGCAGGAATAACAACGAGCCAAACCAATTTCCCACAGGCCAACACGGAGGTTTAACGCCACAGTTCGCAGTCCCTTGTAGCTTATAACCATGAAACGCGAACACAGAGGGGACAGTTTGCGTTTATTAGGCCTTTCAGCCTAGAAATGTTTTAAAAGAATGATGACAAGTAACTTCAATTTGTATTTATTCACTCTGAAACACCACCAGGGATGAGAGCATCTAGTTAAAGTTACGACATTGACAGTCCTGACACCCGTACTGTGACAAACAATTAATTTTCTACTTCATGTCCCGCCAGAAAGTTAATGAATATTGATATGGAAAGGGTGCACCCCCCCCATATTCTTGACCTTGTCATTTATCTCATCTTATGAGGCGAAGCAGAACCCAGATCAGCATTCTCATCGGAAGACATTTGATAAATACTCTCGCTAATTTAGAAGCAAAGCAGATGGTCTTGTTGCTGGCAATAGAGTTGCGAAATTGGGGCAGAGAAATAAGTGTATGTCAGCAGCAGCAAGGTGCTCTGTGAAGAGCAGGAGGCAGTGCTGTGTCCCAGGAGGGGTGTAGAAAGGGAAAAACCAGCCAGCAATAAAACAGCTGTTTCCGCAAGAAATGGCTGGCTGCCGGTGTCTACCTGCTCCTCTCAGATAACACCAAGTCCAAATAGGAGTTCTTTCTAAGCTACGTGTATTTACATACCTGAAGGCACTAGAAATGATTTGACTGGGTGCTTTTTAGGCTGTTGTTGATTGATGTGCCTAGTGTGAAGTAACAAACCCATAAAAAAGCAGTCCTAATCATATGGAGCTGATGGATCTTTAACACTGTAAGATAAACTCGGTGTTTCTGCTGAACACTGCAGGCTTTCGTTTATCTTTTTCAGACAGTCCTCTTCTTTTGTTGGTCTTCTTTTTGTAAAAAATTTCGTAAATCAGTGAACGCGAAACACCAAAGTTTGGATCCGTTGGCGTGCGGATCCCTTCCTAGCCTCGGTTAAGCAGTTCCAAGTCTTCAGGTAAGCATCACTTATCTGAATGTTAGTCCTGAATGGTTTATAGGGATCATATGAAATAAGAAAAAAGCCGCAGAACAGCGTCTAAATGAATGTTTGCGAGCTGTTCTGGTGTGATAATGTCACCAGCTGTCTTATGTGTCAACTTACTGTAATTATTATTTGGGTTTAGGACATTTTTGCACTCAGTAGGGTTCCCAAACTCAACGATTTCTGCTGAGCTCGCTGTCTCGGAGGTTGCTCTGTTTACATTTCCAAGTATTATTTGATCACTGATTTTTGCATTAATGGTATTTGTAAATTTCATCATATACTTGCTGTGTGTGCAAGAATTTGTTTTTGCTTGTAAGGTCATTTTACATTGGTGCTAATTTAAGCTTTTGACCTAACAGAGATTTATCTCTAAGAGAGCAGTAAAGGATGTAAAATGTGTGCTTGTGTTGTAGCCTTTACTCCTGACCTATACATCCTTATAGACACCTGCCACCACCAGTGTGTGTGCGTGTGTGTGTGTGCATAGTGTGTTTGTGCAGTACTCACATATAAAACTAGGGTGTGTGCATCCAGTAAGCGGCTGCTGTAAGTGTATTGTGTAGGTAGTAGGTCTATATAGTGTGTTTAAAAGCCTTTGAAAAGACAGAAGTAATATTATGTGAATGAAACTGAAATCCATGTGTGATTTTTGATCTTTGACTGTTGCTCCTCAAGCATCATCATGGTGTCAGTCAGCAAAATGTTTCTCCATAGTCCTCGTGTGGTTTAAAGTACTACACAGGTGGACACTGACACTGGACCATAAATGATGCATCAAAAGGAGCACCACGGTCACTCTGTGATAAAATAAATGCGTCACACCAGTGTTACAAGAACTTAATGTCATAAAAAGGATCATTTTTAGCCAAACGATGACCTTGTCTTTGATATACCTGAACTTAACGAAGCAGCAAGTGAAAATCAAAGCAACGCTGAATGAAAGCAAACCTTAACCGTGGTCACAGATGACGCTTGAACTCCAGGTCACGGTTGAAAGTCAGGTGTGTTTGTGCCACCTTCCTCCATGCTCGCATTTCTAAAGTGAAAACATTTCCTTTTGTTGCTTCAAGAATGCTAAAAAGAAACCTTTTCACACTGTAGCAGCAAATCTGGTGATCTTTTAGTTGGGAGACCTTTTTAATTTAAAGCTGCTTTGATTTTCATTTTGGCTGCTTGGAGAAAAGATGAACTCTTGTTCTGAGTAGTTTTGTAAAGAAACTCTTTTCTTTGTATCAAACTACACCCGCAGTCCCGATGGAGGACGTTAGGATGGAGACACCGCTGTTGCTCTGGTCAGCTGAGCTGCTGCGTTAGCTAGCTTGCTGCATACTTGTTGATGCATATGTTGGTAGCAGATTGTATGGTCATATACAATCACCTATGGCAGAACTATGGCATTCACACAGACTAGTGCTAAAGTCAAAAACAGGAGCCCCCAATACATTGGTGACATGGGGTGCCCATGCTTTACATGAGGTATGATCAAAAAGTTATGAATATGTCCATAAAAAATATACTTAAATCTGAGCGATCTTATTTTTAGATGTCTCACTGGACGTGCTGTTGTGTCTCTTGGACTTGTGCGTCTGTGATCTGTGTTGGATCTCCCCCACTGTGTCAGAAGGCAAACACTTGAACTTGATTTTTTATTTTATTTTTGGGAAGTGGGTGAAGCTACAGGGAGGAAAATCTGGGGTGCAGCTGGTGAAAGACGACCCACGGCTCAGTGGTTGCAGCGTGACCTGAATCTCACCAGCAGCCGTGATCCCTTCACATGAAATTCAGGTCAGTTTGATACACTTGCTCTCTGCACAAGTTTCAGGTTTTATGGTGAAATTGCTGAGCACACAGTATAAGTGGTCACAAAGGGACTTTTCTGCTAAAAACAGCTGAGAGAGGCTGTCTGTACATGCCTTTGAATTGATTTACAGCTACATTTTAATCGAGTAGGGTTTTTGACGTTTATTAACCTCTTTGTAAAATCTATATTCTCCGCTAATTATTACGAGTAATTAATGACTGTTTACGTGCTCTGTAGATGTTCCTGTTCCATCATCTGCTGACTGCTAACTTTGCCTGTCTGTTTTTCATGAAGAAAGGACAGTGTGCAGTGGATTTATTGGAGCTTGTATTAAATAGTTACGTATTCCTGCTGAAAACAGCTTTTTGGTGAGGGCAGTGAGATCGAACCTTGCAGCAAATAAGCTGTAAACACCAAAACTGTAAGATCAAAGAGAATAACAATATTTCCCCGAGCTGCAGAGTTAGTAATGATTTGCAGTCGTTTTAGCATTACACACCTAAACACAGACTACCTTTAGCTTTTATTATTAGTCTAATTTAGCCAAATAAATACATTTTTTGGCAAACCTTGGCTGTGTCTTTTTGTAGCTCGGAAGAAATTTGGATTCAGATAAGTCACTGCAGTGTTGAGACTCACCTTGTTAAACACCAGGTGTCTGCACACAAATTTAGCTGCTGTAACCAATATCTCAAGTTGGAACTGTGTGATTCTCTTCATCACACTGCAGCAGAGTAATATCTTGCTTGAGAGAAGTCAATGTTTCGGTTTGAGGATTATCGTCTTTTGGCTTGCTGCGTGGTTTTTTGCGAGCCCTCGGGGAGTGCAGATGCAAATCTCGGCTTTGTTTTTCAAAAGCACCGCTTGGCTCTAAAGAACATCTTTGTGTCCTTAAAGCCTTCAGAGTGAGATAAAGTTATAAATCAGGCAGACAGTTTGGGGAATTAGGCCTCCGCCGTGTCAGTCCGGTTTTGATGTTGCTGTCACGTCTGTCTTTGAATCGACGACTCAGATGCATCCAAATGTGTCCAAGCATTGCACCGGGAGCTTAGGTGGAAAGAAAAAGGTTAGTTTCTTATTTGAAAGCATCTTTTCTCAACTGTAATTATTTTCCAGTTTAAATCATCACCAATTGATCTCAGAAATAGAAGGACAGACTGTAGGGTTTCACATCTTTTACTGTTTCCAGCTGGTTTTGAAATCTATGTTACATAGATAATAACTATTTGAGCAATGACGTGAACCAGTGGTTGCTAGAATGAATTCGGTGGGGGTTGTTAAGCTGTCTACAATTTTTCTCAGGGCAATTGTTCTAGAAGAAATTACCATTTTGCTGCAGTTTTATTAGCGATCATTCCCTGTGGTTACCCTTTCTCATAAGTTTCTGTGAAGGCGCGAGAGTGTGCGTGCGTGAAAAAAAAACTTCTGTCGAAAATGAGTAACAAAATTGGATTTTGACATTATGGCTGAATTTACTCAGCCTTGAAAAACTAAACAGTCTGTGCTGGATTTTGCTCAAAAGAATTAAGAGCTTTTTAGAGTAACCAGAGAATGAGCTCATCTTTTTCATTAAGAAAAAGACACAAGAAATAATAGAAAGACTATCATATGGATAACAGACCTGCAGCCTCACTGGGTAGGGCTTTGGGTAATAATGTGCCCATTACAAGGCATACATTTTGTTTTGACATAAGCATCATGCAGCATATACATCAGCTGAGTATACAGAGTGCATGGATGTACCCTTGGGGGCCTAATTACTGGATATCAAGGTCATTCTGCATGATTTCGAGGGCCAAAAAGGTCAACATTCTCAACATTTCTTCTAGATTTGCTGGGGGAATATCAGGAGACAGCTGGCGGTCAGGAAAATACAGAAAGATGGTGGGTTTTCCCTGTTTTCCTCCCAAACATGTGCAGTTTCTGTTTTACTGGCCAAGTTTGCTGTAGTTGCAGATAGCCAAAGCTCTCAGTGATCAGTGAGACTGAAAAAAAAGAGCTACAAGAATGAAGTTTTTAAATGGAAAAAAGAAAAAGGAGCCCCTTGTTCATCCTAACAGATTACTTACAGTGTAACACATAGTGCATCATTTTGACTTGGAAATACAGTAACGTCTCTCTCTCTCTGTATAGATTCAGGTAAAGCATAGTTGTGTTTCGTGTAAGTATGCATCCCATAGGGATTATTAATGTAAAGGGAAAATATTTGTTCTATGTGCAAAATCTCTTTCTTCATTCTTCCTTCGTTCATTGTTCGCCTCGAACATGCGCTTCAGGTGTAGAAACGCGCTGAGACGGAAGGTGTAGCAGACGAATGTCACCGGCTTTGTCTCTGCTGCATGCCGTTTAAAGGGAACTGCCCCTTTAACCGCGTGGCCGTACTGCTCATGCTCGGGGCTTTGTGCTGGAGTTTCCCCCTGTCAGAAACCAGCTGTGTGGACTGAAGAGCGAGAGCAGCAGGCAGGAGAAAGAAGCAGAAGAAGCGACGATCCGCGGGGAGCTGCGGCTGTCGCATCCTCGGAGGAGAACAAACCCGGGCAGAGGGGAGGGCGCGTCTTTGTCTGGGAACACATCCAGCAGGAGAGAGGAGCGCACGGTCGTCTGAGCTCCGTGGTTTGATTTTATCTCCTGGATTACGGCTTTTCCGCGCTGAGAGAGCATCATCCGGTCACGATCGCGTGTATTCATCGGAAACTGCACACTGGAAGTTATCTGGAAGAGTTGCTTGGACGCGCGTAAGAGGGCTTTCGATGTCAAAGTGGATGGGTCCGGCAGGAAATGCGTTCACGGGGTTTTTAACGTCGGAGCAGTTTCCACCAAAGTTTCACCTCTTTGTCCCGTCCCGCAGCTTCTCCCCCGCAGCTCGGCATGTTCTGACAGCGTAACTGCTGTTTTCCTGCGCCTTTGCCACAGGCGTCACAGGTAAGCTGCTTGAGCCAAGTGACACCTCAGCTCATGACAACAGATCACCTCACAGCCTAACGTGACGGCTCGTTTCTCAGCTTGCAGCCTCCGAAAAAACAAGTCTGCCCGCGTCCATCATGGTCTGTATTAGCGGGACACGTCCGCTCACCTGGACCAGGTCTTCACAGAGCAGGTCCTGGGAAGTGATGAAAATATACCTGGGAATACTGATGATGCTTCATCTCGTGGTCCACGCGAAAGCCTCCTCGGTGTCCAAGTCTTGTGATAAAAGCTGTTTTTCAGGGAAGTGCATCAACGGGACCTGCGTGTGTGACCACGGCTGGGTCGGGGATCTGTGCCAGCACTGTCAGGGAAGATTCAAGTAAGTTGGTGATTGAAAGCTTACGTGAATTCACGAGTTCGAATCGTACCTGTTGTACTGTTTCTCATATGTATGTTGTTAGGGACCGTTACAATGCTTGGACGCTGCATGTTTTGGGCTTTGCTCCACCACATCTTACATTTTGTAATATTACTTCACTAATCTCACTCTTCAGGGATTAAGTGTAAAATGTTCACCTGTGTTGAAACCCAAGCACTGTGAATGATAAATGGCTCTATTGTTAGAGTGTATGAGGGTAAATTAATGCCACAGCAAAACAAAGCCTGAGCACCTTGATGTTATGCATTCATATTTTATTTTTTTTAAAATTATTTTTTATTATCTGGGTGCAATAAAAAAACCCATTAAAACAGGAATACTACATGTCATCTACAATAGTAGGTCTGGGTTATGCATGAGTGTAATGCACTATACAGCTTTGTTTGGTTGGCTGCACGAGTGTAAACATATTTCTAAAAAGGAGGACATTAAATTTTAAAGCCCAGACATCAGACTGGTCACTGCTTTAAAGCTGCACACCCGGGTCTCCTTCAGCTGGCATCTAGCAAATGATTCAGCCATTGCACGCCTGATGCCTTCCCCGTGATGTTTTCTGAGACAAATTTGATTTGGTTGCAAAGCTGAAATTTGAGTCAGTTTAAGTAGTATGTGAAAAACTAAGAATCGACCATATTTCTTAAGAAAACTTAAACAAAGCTGACTTAAGGTGCCAAGTTCTGGTTAATGTCTACAAAGAGTCTGAAAGGTTTCTGCTAAAATATTTATAAAGACACAAGATTGACCAAAACAAACAAACAAACAAACAACCAAACAAAAGAATAGGTATTGTTTTGTAGAAGCACTAATCAGTACAAACCACGATCACCTGCTCAGCCACAGGAAAGCAGGAGAAGATGGTACAACTACAACTACAGCAACAGTTTAATGATACATCTGAATGGGTACATATATGTATCTGTGTGCATGCATGCAAAATAGAATATGCAATCATTTCAAACCTATTATTAAGAATTGGCACATTTTTTACAATTTGGTATTTAGAGAAATGTGTTATGCAGGTCCATGCGGACTATGTGGTTTTCTTTGTGTCACTTGCCCAGACCTGGGACCAGGGTGGGGCACTGGTACACCTGCCCCAGGTGGGCTGACTTGATCATTTGCTCATATCATCTTCATAGATTCATCTTCATACATGTTCTGAACTGTTCTTAGTCTGGTTTCATTGGGAAACCCTAACAGGCGAAAAGGTAGAGATTCAGAGAGGGTAAAGAAATTCCAGCCCCACAACTCATTTAGTATCGTGTATAGATATAAAAGCATTTCTTCTGAGAAGTTTATGTGTAGAAACTTAATCTGTACCACTGTGTTTCATACCACGTACATTATCTTTTAATGCATTAATGTTGTTTTCTTTTATTTTAAACTTTTGATATTATGCTGCTTTTTTTTTTTTTTCAAAACTACCTCTATGTTCAGCAAAAAGTTTTAAAAAATTTCCAACACAAGCAACGGCACATGGACATCATGTCATAAAATCAGTTTTGGTGTTGCACATAATGAGACCTCTAATAAGTGGAGCCAAGTGAAAAATGACACTTGGAAGGGAAATTCTACTAAAATAAATGAGGTGATGTGACAGCAAAGAGATGATAGTGGGGGGAAAAGTCACTCCACCCACTGCCTGTTCAACTGGTTTATTCCCTCTTGACTGTTCGGCAATATGGAAGCCCTGCATCACATTAAAGTGACAAATTTTATATGAAAAAAAAAAGTTTGCTGTTTATAAAAGCAGACAATAACTAGTATTGTCACTAATGTCTAGATCAGGTCATGTCTAGGTCAGGTTAGGCCTGAATTGCTCTGCAAAATGCTTCCAGCTACATAAAGTGATTCTGATAAGCCTTCCTGGGGAGTGTGCGTACGTGACAAAGAGGCAACTTAATCAAAAGTCAGATTAAAAATCTTCTATAAAGAAGGTGTTTAATGCTTGACTTAGAAAAACCGCTTTAGCTATTGTAAAAAAAGAAAAAGAAAAAAGCTTGGTACCGATATTTTCCTCTCTCTGCTGAGAGCATCTTCAATGTTCAGATCCACTCTCCCTCCTTCCTGCTCTGTGTCATATTTACCCCTCATATCATCCAGAAGGAACAAGCATACCTTGTCACGGTCACCTGCAGCCTGCTCTGCTTGAGTATGGATGAAGAAATGGCAGGATATCAGTCTGGTATTTTCTCTCTAGAGGACAGTATCGATTCCTCAATCAATAGGAATGTTGCAAGAGCACTGGACAACACAAAACCGCAGGGATGAGCTTTTCTTCTTAGCATCCGCTTGATATCATTCACTAATACAGAGTGCTTCTTATATACAAGCAATGGGAAATGATGGGAGTGCTCTATTAAAAAGGTAGAACAGCTGTGCCATCAAATTGCCCAATGAGGTGAAAGCGTATCTTTCATGATAGTTGTGAGCTATCAGTCTACTGCATGTTTAACCCTTACATGACCACTGTACAACTAAGCAGCTGCTTGCTAAGCAGAGGCTTTAGGTGTCAGAAGGTCCCTGCAGCAGACTGCATCTGCTTGGACTGTTTACATTTCTTGTTTGAATGTTCATCAGTTTGCTACAAAGGGTCCCTAAAAAATAAGAAAGGGACTCAAATGAGTACAGAGAGACCGACATGACCATAAAGAAAGAAACAATGACTGTAAAGACACACAAGTTCACTACAAAAGGGTGCAAAAAATACAAATAGATGAAAATAATAAATGACCACCAAGAGATAGTTAAACGACACAAAGAAAAGAAAGCTAAAACGACCACTATCAAAGAGAACAGCTTACAGCGAAAGATGCAAATGTAAATGGCATAAATTGGGATTTGCTGACAATAAAGACGCAGATGAAAACAGCTGACTGCATCTTAAATGACCAGAGTCCACAGTGAGACCTAAAATAACCACAAAGAAAGACAGATTTATCGCACAGAGATGCTAACTCGTAAAAAAATCTGAAAGAAATGCAGACAGATGAAAATGATGGAAGGAAGAAGCTGTGAAACGAGACAGGAAATGGACTGGAGACTTATAAACATGCTGCGTCTTAAATGCACATGGTGGCATTAACTGATAAAGATGGGGGTTTAATGACATAGGAAGTTGTTACGTATAATGGGGACACAACTATGTGGGAAGAGACATGAGGGGAAAAAAATCAAATTGTCTGCATCTCAGGCTTTACACGGCATTTATTCTACTGCCAAGTGGCAGTAAAAAGTGCCTACTGTGGCTCTCTTCATCCTGTCGCACGTATGGATGAATGATGAGGTGAGGAAAATTAAAGGGAACCTGTAATATTTGTTTTCATGTCCATGTTTTTTATTCTTGGATTGAATTAGAGTTGCTTTGCATGACTGACAGTTCAAAAATAATCCTTATCTATGCGTGACGCTTAGTTCATCCACTGTATGAAACAAGCTGTTTTTTTGCTCCTTTACCACTCTCTTTTAACCAACTGTCTTCTGATTGGCTGTTAGGCGACAAGCTTACAGCCATTGATATAACCACATCGGCGATATCCTCTCTCACCGATGTTACACAGAGGTTAGAGTAGAATAAAAATTGTTCGAAAATAAGCTCAGACATTTAGCATCGACTTGCACATACGCTAAAATTATCATATGAAACTTCAGCCATGTTTGATAGAAGTGTCCACCGGTGTAGCAGAATATGCATGACAGCAAAACAAGATCATTTTATGTTACACATCTGATGTCATGAAAGGGATTAACATGACATCTGAACTCTTGACGTTACTGACGGAGTGCATCTACGGGCCTATGTCTGGGCGCCACTGACTCAGGCTGCTCGTCATGTGGCTGTTTTGAGTGACCTTTGAGGACAGATTTCTAAACATAATAATCTTCCCATCCTCCTCGCAAGAATATGGTAATAATGTCTTTTTTTCATGGAATCTGTGACAATAATGTGGTGGCAATGCGCATAACAAATAGCTCTTTGTAGGGTCACACTCTTGTGGTATAGTAATGAAAAAAGTCCTTCTCAGAGATCCTGAACTGGATAAGTAAAAATGAATGGATGGATTTTGACACCTCTTTTTGTTTTTGGAGTCAGGTTTTAGGCTGTAGCTATATTGTTCTATGTGTTTTTTGGGGTCAGAAGTTATTTAAAGGATGGAGTGCTAATTGGAGTGGAGTGCAACAAACCTTGCTTAGCGTGCTGCATTTATAAAGCGTATAGGTGCATATGGGTACACCTGCCAATTAGTGGGAAATAACAGATAATTAGTATCCCAGAGTTTCTCTCTGAGACTGCAGCGCAGATGTCACTTTGTCACATGCTTCCAAGGGATCCAGTTAGTTATGGAGATGAAGCCTAGCAGACAGCTTCCTACTTTCCGGGACTTTAACTTTAAAACTCACCAGTATTCTAATGAAAGAGTTCAGTTGTTATGAATAGTGGGAAAAAAAAAATGTGGGAATCTATGGGAATTTAAAGCAGCTGCAGTTTTCAGCATTTCAGCATTATCTTCATTTTCCAGCCCTGGAGGTTTTGCATGAAAATATAAAAAGATATCTTGAAAAAAAGACTTTTAATTTTAGTTTGTAAATTGAAAATGTTTCTTTATGTTAAACTTTGCATTTCTAAATCATCTAGTAATGGAGCAGAAAGACCCTGGAGGTTGCTTCCGGGTATTATGAAAAAGCGGTTGATAAGTTTCTTTGTCAACAGTCTGTATTACAGAAACGCTGCCGTCCAAACTGTTGTATTATCAAATGGAATTCACTGTTTCATCAGCAGCCTCCATCGTGAGGACAGACTGGAGAACAAGGGAGCAGAGAGAAAGGCATTCGTGCTTCAATATCACTGGTCTGCTTTGAAAATGCTCTAAAGCTAAAGCTTTACTGGCCATTGGATTGCAGTTGGATGATAGGGAAACACACACACACACACACACACACACACTCTACCACATAGATAGATCCAATAAAGCTGAAATAGGGAGACAACTCTGCTTGTCTATTGATTTAAGGCATATGCGTTCTGTTTGGTCTTATTGGTTCACAGTATCACTCTATGTTTTCAAAAGATATTTTCTCTGTGTTCATTTTTTCTGTCCTGCTTTCTTGTTGTTTTTCTTTGATACAGATAGCACACAAAAGAGCATACCTAAAGAAGTCATCGGCCATCCAAACACTTAACTTTACAATCCAATTACCTTTGATGAAATGGTAAAAGCAATTCACAGCACTATAGTTTCCAGCATATTTGAAGTTTGAAGCTTTATAACATTTTTAAATATTTTCTTTTGTGTTGGTTTGCAGTAATCTATTTATGTCAGAGCTTTCTGTCACAGTGAAATAATTGAGACCTGGCGCTACTGCACTGAGTTAAGGTGAGCAGATCAATCTAAATATCGATACCAACACTAGGATTGGTATCAGATTGATACTAGCACGACTGGATCGATACTTTGTATTTTATCCTTCAAGTTCAGTGTGTAGCCAGCTGAAATGTGTTAATTATTTCTTTAAAAAAAACAAAACAAAACTCATAGATGTACAATGAAAAATGTCCGAACCTTTTTGTGCTTTAGAGACAGAAATTTTACATTCCAGGTCTCCAAAAACACAGTTTCAAAAACACTTGAAAAGCTGAAGGTTGTGTTTTGTTGTGTTAACTAATTATTGTGGAAAGTAACGATCACAGTGATATAGTGGTGATTAAAATGTGTTCCGAGTTCGCAAATTGAGAATAAGTCATGGCTGCCCTAATAACTTGTAATTATTGGTACTGATATCGGCAGTACCGCACCTCTATTTACTTGGTATTGGATCGATACCAAAATTTGTAGTGTGGCACAGCACTACTGTGAATGAGGGAAAGTGTGAATGATTTTGTTGAAATGTCCAGGCAAGTATATATATGTTAAATGACAAGATATGTGTGTTCAAAAAGCTTCAATTAATACACAACTTTGTCTTTTATTTCTATATGATAATTCTTCATAATTAAACAACAAGTACAAGTAGTCTGATTTCCTGTAATCATTATGAAGCTGTAATTTGAAATTATATCGGAAAGGAAATCAGTGGTGTTGCACGTCACTAACATCGAGTTCAAAGAGGCAGCTAAGCAGAACGGGGAATACTATCCTCTGCTGCTGTCCGAGGCTGATGAAACCATGTTTAAGATCCACTCTCATAAGTCCTGGCTCTAAGGTGTAGTGGTTTGGAAATGTTTGTTTTACATGAAAAAAAAGAAAAGAAGGATCACTGGTTTGAAGCCTCTGGGGGTCACAAGCTAGCGCACTCCCAGTGTCTCTCCCAAGCCTGGGTAAATTGGAGGGTTGGGGCAAGCAAGGCATTCGGCATAAAATTTGTGCCAAATCAAACAGTGAAGTCCCCTATGGCAACGCCTCGGGAAATAAAGAAGCAGCTGGAAGTACTTATCTTTCACAAGTTATGCTTGTGTCCTTCTGTTAAACTGAAATGTGTGCTTTCTTTTTATTTCTGTGTGGCCCTGTATCTACTAGATGTCTGTTCTGCTGTTCGGTGTGGGTATTACTATTTATTTATTTACTTGGTTGACCTCAGCTGCAGTCTGCTGGTGCAAACATTGAGACTGGACTGTAAGGATGCACTCACGCTCAGCATGGTTGCCTTGTACCGACTCTCCCCCCTCACCCCCTGCTGGACTGTGCTCACCTTGCCTTAAAAATCTGGCCTGAGTGCACATCAGTTTATGTTAGCTGCTCTCTTGCACTTGTGTTCACTCTTGAAGCTGAAATGGGCTTAAGTTGGGAAGCGCTGACACGCTGTCCTCTTACATATTTGGTAATTAATTAACAAAAGGATTTTTACAGAGGTAGCAGATCCCTGGTAATGATCACCCTAAGGACAGAGTCCAACAGTGCATGATTTCTTTAACTGTGCAGTTATCACACTAGTTGAACAAACTGAACTTTGTGGGACAACTGTACTGTATTGTAACTGTTAAGAACTACAATATAGTATCTTGTAGTAAATGCGGAGGTAGTCGTCCTCCTCATGTTAAATTTGGAAGCGCTTCATGTAGTTTAGCACACAACCTCAATATCTCCGTAACTTCAACCAAAGTATAAGAATAAGGGTTAGTAGACCCATCCATCCACACCAGGAATCTCTTGCTTACATTAATGCAGTTCAGAAAAGTAGCCCGAGAAACAAACAAGCACATTGTATTTGATAATAGCATACTTTAGAAAAACAACTACAATTTCAGCGATGAAAGCCGAATCTACAATGTCCAAATCAAGCACTTTGCCTGTGCATTTACCTTTCATGGCTCCTGTCAGCAACCTTTCTATTGGAAACATTTCAAAAACAACCCGTGCTTATTTTTTTAAATCTTTTCAGCACTGTTCAAATGCCAATTTGAAGATTCTCCTTAAGTCAAGAGCACAATCAGCAGGAATAAATCATAAACCACAAAGGAGGACTGTGCGGCAATGAAGGAGTACTCTCAATAGATGGATTTCTTCAAACTAAATAGGTTACCTGTTTATCCTCAATTAACCTCATGGTTAGAAGGAGGAGGCGGCGAAACACTTGCAGACCTGTGTAACAGTGGTGTCTGGCAGTTTCACCAGCAAACTGTCTAATGCATCACATCAAAGTAAATCTTTTTGCCCAAGGTTTTGCTAGAATAAACTGCTGCATTAATCTTGCTTTGTCTCTTGAATGTTAAGTGAAAGCAGCCAGAAAGACTTGAGGCCACAGAGAAATGAACTCGCACTGATCAAACATTTTAAGCCATTATCTCCCAACAGAGATGTAACAGGGAGGTCTGAAAAAAGATGCTGATGCTACTAATTGATAGAGAAGAGGAAAAAAAAACAAGCATAATGTTGCTGTTGTAGAACCAGATGGAGCGAACTCAGTCAGTTTATCAGGCTCTGGTGTGATAAATACAGCATGCTTCGCTTTGAATTTAGATAGCAGCCGATCAGATGACAATAATGATGCACTTATATTAAGTGAAGATATATATATGCAGAAAATGCTATTTTTATTTCTTTAAAATGATTATACCTTTAGATTAAAACCCTCCACTTCATGTCTGATTTAATCTGTCAACTAATACTGTGAGCGCAGTTTTGATATTACAGTGGCACCAAAATCCTATTACGTGATGTTGGAGTCCATTATGGTTCTCGTTCAGCTCAGCACATCCCTTCTGTGTGCAGCAGTATGAATATCATGAATATCATTTCCCTTGTTGGTTCAGAAGTTTGGCCCAACAGAGGTAAATCCATAGAGGTGATAAATGAGAATTTAAATCAGGGTCACCGGAATTTGTTCAGTTGAACATGACATTAAATCTTGTTGTCAAAAAGAACTTTTAACTATTTGATACTTTCCAAAAAGTTAATGACTCGGTCTTCTGTATAGAGTAAATTGGATTCAGGACACATCTGTGGTAAAAGTAAAATATGTACATTAGCAAAACACAGTCTTTTATTTAATATGAATTAATCGGCAAACACTGAACTATACAAATAAATCTCCAACATAGTAAAAAAGTTGAAAAATTAAGGGATCTAAATACCATAGCTTATATAATTTTTTCTATAAACTATAATTTAAAACGTGTTATTAAAGAGATTTGTGTTTCTAACTGGATATTTTCAAAACAGAGACTTTTAAAAAAAGATAAATGTAGCCACTATCATGTAACTTACTATTTCGTGATTTTTAAAACCATGAATATTATTATTATTATTATCAGTAGGAGTATTAGTAGTAGTAGAAGGAGAAATAAGAGTAATGGTAGCAGCATTGGAGCCAGAAGCAATAATATTGAGTTATTAGCTAATGCTGGCTAGCTTGGCTAGCAAGGTGCATCCATGGCCTGATGACACAGCTCGAGTACCGACTCCTTCTCGGACTGTCCGTCAGTACAGCTGAGTGCAGAAAACTTATTGCTCTAAAACATCAAATGTGGTCGAGAGTTACAGTTTATGAAATTAGCTGAGGTGATGCCTGGCAAGACAGCTAGTGGCTAAAGCTACTCATGTCACGAACTGCCTGTCATTCAAAAGCAGCCTTATCCCTATTAACTCTTTTTCACCCAAGTATCATACAGGCTGCCTGGACCTATTTGTTTAAATTTTGACTGTAAAATCTTTTCTGAACCATTTCAATTTTCTTTCTTGCCCAGAAAGGTTGACAAGTTCTGGAAATATAAAGCGAACATGGTAATATAGTAGAATTATGGTTGTTAAAGAGTGCCCGTAAAATCAGCCCACTGTCAGGCCGATGGTAAATAGAGTTAATGTTTCACGTCTTAAAACAATTGAAGTGGTTGATTGGTTAATAACATAATAGGAAAAAACAGTTATTAGGAAGGAAGAAATGAGCCTGTAGAACCCCAAAAGTTTCCTACCAGTCTGTAACCATGTTCATTTGTGCTGTAATTGGAGTCGTAATTGACTTACTTTTGCAAACAGTAAGTCAATTACGTTTTGTTTTTTTTATTTCTTGGATAGTGAAACAGAACAGGCTTATTTGAGCTGCAGTGTAGAGAATGCACAGCTACATTATTATTTATCACCAAAGCACTTTAAGTAAAATAACAATATGTTAGTTTATAATACCGTACTTGTATAGTTGTAGTATTCTGTAAATGATGTATATTAAAAATATGGCATATTACATTTGCTTGAATATGCTGAATGTGATAAAATTGAACACTTTTCTGTGGCTTTAAGTTGGCATCAATATTAACATTTTTTTTTTTTGTAGTTTGGTAAGTGCTGACATATTCAATGTAAAAAAAACAAACAAAGAGAAACAAAAGAAAAAATGAACATGTTCCATAACTACTAGCAGCAAGAATTTCAGTTCAAGAAACATATTTATTGGATTTAAATCTCAATTCTGCCAGTTTTGATTTATCATAGCATTTATACCCGCCATCAGATTTTCTATTTTTTGTTTTTATTGTAAGCCTCTTTAGTGAATTTGACCCGAGGCCAAAAGGTCCTGAGAACACTGCATAAGAGAACATTTTTGATTGCCTTGCATTTGATAACAAACAGGGTCTTATTCAAAAAAACAAAACAAAAACCCAACCAAATCTTAAAATGCACTCATCGTGTTTACAGTAAATTATAGCCACAAATATGCATAAATAGTCACAGTCGCAAAGGGGCTTCCAAATATAAATCCTGCAGGAAGAATGGAGCCATTCAAGGATGAAACAACCACACGAGTGTTTTAGTGAGAGACGTGCAGAGTGGAGACAGAATAGAGTGCTTTTTTTTGCCATCAGAGTCATCATCTGCTGACATGGGCTTCAGTCCATGTGTGTATGTGTGTGATTACGTGTGTTTAAGCCTCTGGCAGTGTGGCGTAATGATGACACAGCTCGTCGGCTGAAGATGCCACCGTTCTGTGCAGAGCTGTGGTTTGTTTGCGAGTGTGTGTTTGTGTTAGTGTGTGTCTATGAGGAGCCGTGCGTGGGAGGGAGGAGCATCGGACTGCCATCTGTCCAGTGGGAGTTAATCCTGCTATGATGAGAGAACGCAAGGGCATAACACAAGCGTGCACACATGCACACGCTGTCGGATTGGCAGGTGCGTTACATGAATAATGTCCCCCATGTGGTCCTCCCTGAGGCGGTAGCAGTTTCTCAGAGATGAAGGTCCATTTTTATGACATCACAATAACAATGGGACAGTGGGCTCCACTAATACTCCATCTATAGAGTAGATAAGACTAATTGAGGCTATTTTCAAGTAATTTTCTGTCATTTGAAGAATTTAGCTTCAGTCGTCTATCAGCAACCACATTAAAACCAGTAAAGTGAATATCACTGATTGAGGCATGGATTTACTATGGCGTGTGCACCCCATCTACGCATATGGGCTAGGGACATATGATTGGACAGAAATTATAAGGCCCCAGCATATCATTTCCTCTTTGTCCCCTTATTTTCACTCCTGATTTTGTTACATGCAACATCCATATCATTAATTGTCCTTATATTAAAAGGGTTCACCAGGTTCTGCTAATAGGAGATCATCTGATTATTAGGTTACTGTAATAATTTAGGATGTTTGCCTTGCAATATAAGTGGGTGTGAGGTGACTCTTGTTGTACATTGGTGCTTAATAAACTTAATAGAAATGAATGAAGGCATGAAAAAGAGCTGAAAGTACCGATGCGGATTCGTCAGTCTTAAGATGTTAGTCTAATTAAAATTCCACAAAGTGCTATGAAATGAGCCTGATGCCTGGCGGCACAGTCCCGTAGGAGAAGTGGGGTGGCCTGAGCAGAAGTGATTCAAACTGGCCTTCGTTCCAGTGGCTAGACGGGGGTGACTCCTCTGGTTGGAAAAAGAAATAAAATTGTAGAACTCCATAGTTAGCTCAATTTAACATTTCAGTAAACACCCAATAACTTTATAGTCTCAGTTTGTTATTTTAATTTTATACAATATGTTGTAAATTTTTGGTTTCATATCTCTAGCTCTTGTTCATGAGCGTGGAAACAGTGAAGTGGGAGATTGACAGACAGATTGGTGTGGCATCTGCAATATTGGAAGGAAGAGGCACCAGCATATACCAGTCTGTTATAGTGAAGAGAGAATGAAGCATGAAGGTCAGGTTGTTGATAACTGGTCAGCTTACAAGATGTGGGTAGTGGCTGAAAGAACAATGCCAAACATGCAAGCAGCAGAAACTGACCATCTCTAAGAGTGTCCTGATTAAGCCTAAAAGACAGAATGACCATGCATGAATCCAGTTGAGGTGGTTGGATCTGACCAGGATGCCTCCTGGATCTTTTCCTGGTAGGTTTCTTTTTCTTTTTTTTTCATTCGTATCCTTCTTGGAGGAAGTTACAGGGAACCAAGCACCAAGAAATGCTGGAGAGATTCCATATGTGAGCTGGCTTGGGGACAAACTGGTGAGCACCCAGAAGAGTAGATTCAGTCATTAGGGAGAGGGAAATCTGGGCACATCTGCTTAGACTGCTGTCCTTAGACCTGGTCGAAAATACAAAGATAAACCGGGATGTGCATTAGGATGGGAATACCTTTTGGCTGACAAGTTGTTTTTTTTTTATTGTATGAGCATTCAGTGTTCCTCTGTTTCCGCACTATCACCCCACTATGCAAGGGAAGACCTCAAATGGTAATATCTGTCTTTTACCTACAGATGTTGCCCTACTACTAAACCCATTTTTGTGACTGTTAGGGCTATCAGCATTAATCGCGTTAAAATGGCGTTAACATAAACCAAATATCATTTAACGCGGATAGCTCTTTGCGTGAGGCCGGGCGGCGCTAACGCGTTAATGGAGCTTCCCGCCCTAACTCGATTAACACGGGTTTTTCTGTTAACGCCATTTTAACGCGATTATTGCTGACAGTCCTAGTCAGGACTTGTTCCTCAAAATGTGTCCGTCTCAGTACATCTTACTGTTCAGACAGCGAGGAAGGAGAGTTTTCATCCACACCAGACATGCTCACGAGCAGTGCTTCAAGACTCCATCTATTTGTCGCTGGAATTGGATGATGTATGCATCTGCTCAATATTGACTGGTAACACTTGTTTCTAC